>PVJA010009030.1:36888-62416 GCA_004027025.1 Myocastor coypus
GATGCAGCCACTACAACTCCTAAACTGGAGTGTAAATGGAAGAGGCCCTGTTACTGGAGCCTGGAGTCAGGAGTCAGGGGTCATTTGGCAGGAGCTGCGGTATGCGAAAGGGTCTGGGACTACTCTGGCTTTTCCCAATGTCCACTTCTCTGTGCCTGGCTTCTGCTTCCCCCTAGTCAAACCCTGGGCAGCCGGCTCACAGGAAAGCCTTGGAAATGCAAATTTCACGATGGATAGCCTGTTACATATAAAGGACAGGTAGGAAAAGGAGCTCTGACCAATCCAAGGGCAAGTCAGGATCTGGCACCTTTACAGAAAATTTGAAAATACTGTACTTATTATAACAAAGCCTTATGTGACACTGAATTTATCAACAAAGTTGTTGGTAGTGGTGTTCACAATAGTATATTCAAGGGATTGCCAGGTGTACCTCATCAGAAGGCCAGTGATGTGTGTCTGTCCTTATTTAGAGCTGATGTTTGGAGTCCTGTACTTTTGTTGAGTGCAGTCAAGCTTGATTTTAAGTACATCGCCTGCTTGAATTTCTTGGCCTTTTAAATGAAGAAAGTTCCTAGCTCTGTAACTTGGGTGATCTCTTTTCTTTCATTTGGAATAGAGACTCTTCATCACTTTTCTTGTTAACCTTCTATTTATCCATTTGAAGGTTGGTAAGAATGGCTTACACTATAACTTCAGCGATATCTTCCAAAATGAATCTTCATTTCAATCACCAAAACTATACGCAGAGGATATGGCAAATATTTGTGCTCATTCCTCTAAATCCTCACACTGGCTGGCACCATTCTCTAAATACAGATCAGGATTAAATGGGTAACAAGGCAAGAGTGCATAGCAGTTCTCTAATAAATTCTTCAATATTGTTGTTGTAGAGGAGTCTTTTGAAGGATTTAACCTCAAGTAGGCAGAAACTTTGGAGATATTGGGAAATGCCCACAAGCTAAAACATTCACTAGGTTAGGAAAATTGTAATAAGCTTTATGCTATCAAGAATAGACAAAAGATTTTCCTTATTTTCATTTCACAAATTTCAGCATGATATTATTTTTATTTATTTTTAGGAAACTGATTTTCTCACTGTATTTTGACCAGTCTCAAAGCTAAGCTTTTCTTCTTCCTCTCCTTTAAAAAAATTAGGAATGTTTCAAGTTTAGCCAGAATATTCCTTCTATCAAGTTTTTAAGGCCAATGATCATGTTAAAAACGTGTAAAAAGTAAAAACAAAAAAAAACACTTTAAAAGCACACGAGAAGCTAGTTGTTTCAAGAAAATGGCAGTGCAAGAAAAATATCTTTTATAAGAAAGAACTGTAAGGCAAAGTTAGAGGTATCAAACACTTCATAGGGAAAGGAGACAGATGTGCTTTTGGAACTGGAAAAGTATTGGTTAACTTTTAGTTGTGATCACACTTTTGTGGTGTCTTATGTGAAGCAAATGTTTGGGCTCTAAACTTGTTTCTGCCATTTTTTATGTTTTCTTCCTTCACCAACTTGAAGACAGGAGAATAAGGCATGTTCTGTCTGATGAAGGTCAACCAGAGGACTTTCTTGGGTTTCAGTATTGCCACTTGTTGAGAAAAAATTTAGTGTCCTTCAAATGGAAAGATTCCTCATACAGAACACAAGCCACAAATGAGGGCAGTGTTTGAGAATGTGGCCTCAGGGTATCTGCAACATACAATCCGTCTACTCAGGAAACTGGTATTTTGAAACAGGTCTATGCCATTACTTGACTATAAATATGTATACATTATATAAATGAAATAATAGCAATCACTGTTTTTTCTCCTTTTACAACACTTTTTTTTTCTTATTTTTAAAAAAACTTTATTTATCCATGTTATGGCCAGCTCAGCCTGCCCTGCAGGGTGGGGTTGGCACAACATGTGGTGAGGGGGATCAAACAGTTGCTTACCTAGGTGCTTTAGACTGCTGAGCTATCTCACCAGCCCCTCCCTTGTACTATAGTTTCAATGGTTTATGCCTATTCATTCTTTCTCTGAAGTGGCCCAAATGTATTTTTCTATTTTTGAAAAATATAAAAGAAACCATCAGATGTTAGAAGACTGAATTACTTTACATGTGTTTTCATTTCTTATACGACACCGGGTGTTGACAGTACTGTAATGCAACTTTATACCTGGACACAATGGCATCCTTTTCGGCTTTCGACAAAGCCAGTCCTCCCTATGCAGTTGAGGCTGGCCTTGAGCTCACTTTCGTAGCCCAGGCTGGTCTCGAACTCGCACCAGTCCTCCTGCCTCAGCCTCCCAAGTGCTGGGATTACAGGCGTGCGCCACCATGCCGGGCCAGTCCTTCACTTTAAACAAAAGAAAAAACAAGACAGATTTCTCCAAGATGGGACAGAAAAGTCCAATGAAGATACAATTACAACTTCTTTTCACCTCCAAGCATGAACCTTCCCATACACCATTTTGCTCTGTGAACTAAGAACCATTTCCTCAGCCCTTTTAAGTCTGTACGGTGGCTCTCTTCAACATCTTGTTTGCACTGCACCTGCACACCAGAAAAGGTGTGGTTGAAATGTCTGAGACATTTTGCTGTGGAGGAAAAACTGTCTTATCTGTTAGTTAATAGTCCCAGTAAAACCCATTGGCAAACTTACGGATTGGCCAAGCATTGAAGTGTATAGAACTGCCTGAGAAGGGAATTAGCAATGGAAACCCCCCCAACCCCGCCCCATGTTTACCTATAGAAAAGCCTCTTTTAGTGGCAGCCTTGAGTAGAATCCTTAACATTGAAAGAGGGTAAGACTTTTGGAAAATTAAATATGCTACCTCTAAGGCTAAAATAATATGCCAAAATCACTGGAGCAGAGAGCCCGAGTCCTGCGTGGTTCTGAAACAACCTCTCAAATTAGAACAGCAACGTTTCTGCCCCCTCAGTTTTATGTTTGCATTTAGGATGAAGAATTTTGTTTTTCTTTCTTTTTTTAAAAATTATTTTATTTATTATTATTTTTTTTTTCTTATTTCAGAACCCTTGTTTGTTTATTCACTCATTTTCATGGCAGGCTCAGCCCGCCCCGAGGGCAGGGCTGGCGCAGCATGTGGTGCCGGGGATCGAACCGTGGTTCCTGAAGCTGCCCAAGCTTCCCCAGGCAGGCGCTTTAGACCACTGAGCCATCCCGCCGGGCCCCAAGAATTTTGTTTTTCATTGAAAACTCAGCGCCAAGAAAACGGCGCTCAGCCTGCCGTACAAAGGGTTGAGAAGCCGAGCAAGCATTTTAAGTCAACTAGGGGAGAGCAGTGTCCCCCTTCGTACAACTCGTGGCCAAGCAGCTTCGCCATCCTGCAGGCAGGCGACAGTGCCGTCAACAGCGAGGGCCTCCGGCTCCGCGCGCGGTCCCACCAGCGAGCGGCGCCCCACGCGCGGCCGGGCGGCCCGGGGCGGGCGGCGGCGGAGGCGGCTTTGTTGTTTCCTCTCGCCCTCCTCCTCCCGCCCGGCCCGGCCGGCGTCACTGGAGAGCGGCCCGGGCCTCCCGGCGCGGGTTATTTATAGAGCGGCCGCGCGTCACGGAGCCCGGCCCGGCTGACGGGCGCTGACGCGCTTGGCCGCCCGGCCGCGTCCCGGGCTGCGCGGCCACAATGGGCCTCTGTGCGCGGCTCCGCGGCCGCCAGGGGCCGGAGGGGGCGGGCGGCCGCGGCCCGACCCCGTCCCGCTGGCTACGATCCCCGAAAAGGAGCGGCTTCTCGCACCCCCGGCCGGGCCGCGGAGCTGCTTTTTGCGCCCCGATCTTATCCATCGGCCTCTCCGGCCGCAGCCTCCGCTCCCACTTTGTCGGTTTCCCTTTCTTCCTCCATCCCAACTTGGAGAGAGGGGATCTGTCCCCCGGCGCGCCCCGGGGAGCCCGGCGGGGGACGCGGCCACCAGGGCCGGCAGCGCGGTGCAGGTAAAGTGTCCAGAGCCGAGCGGGGGTCTTTGTTTGGGGCGCAGGGAGGGCGGAGGGCGCGCGCGAACTCCGAGCAGCCTTCCGGGACGCCGGCGCCGCCCCCGCCCCCTGCCGCTCGCCGCGAGCCAATCTGGGCGAGTAGCGCGCGGCGCCCGCAGAACTTCGGCGCGGCCGCCTGGAGCAGGCTCCTCCCTGGAGGCCCACGGGGGACCCTGCCGCCCGCCCCCGCCCGACCTCCCGCCGCAGCGCGCGGGCGGCCCCCCACTTCCTCGGGCTGGCTAACCCCTCGGAGGCCCCGCCCTGCGAGAGGCGGGGCGCAGGGTTGGGGGACTTCCTGGGGTACGGAGAGCTGTTCCCTCTCCGCGGCCAGGGTCTGGGAGAGCTTGGGTCGAGCCCGTCGCGCGTGGCCGGCGGGCGGAGAGCTTGCTGCGCCATCTAGGAAATCGCAGTCGATTTGTAATACACTTTCGCTAATTGGGAGTTCAGAATTAAACTTTAATAAAGCATTTGTGTCGTCTCTTCTAATTGTGAAAGCCTCTATTCGTCCTGGTAGGTAGACTCTTAAGCCTCAAGTTACTGGCGCTAAGCTAGATTCCCCCACCCCCACCCCAAGTACAATTCCATCAGCCGTCTTTGGCGCAGCTGGATTTCCGTAAGGTACAGATGTTGCTAATGGCAGCTTAAGCACGGATGGGCAGATAGCATACGGAATGCAACATGTTGCCATATGGTTCCTTTAGCCTTTCACCTCCAGGGATATCAATCACATATATTCTGGGAGGAACTTAATGACTCTCTGAACAGCAAAATGAATTACCTGGTACAATTTATATCCCTTGACCTGGTACGTTATAACAACAGGAAGATAGCATCTCACAATTTCTGCGGTATAAATTGAGTTACAGAGCTACATTTCAAATTCTATAACATGTATTTGTAGTTCGAGAGGCCCTGACAAATCAAGTAAAGCCTTTCTGTTGCGTTTCCTCTCCCCCTCTACAAGATGCGAAATTTATAAAACTTAATGAAACTGTTGTCTGGGAAATTGCCAATCAACAGATTAATCAGTGAAAGTATAGAAAATATGATTTCCAGAGCTAGTTAATCAAGACTGAGCAGTCTTTAGATACGCCATGTTTCTAAGCCCAGAAAATTAGAGGACTCCTAGGGGGGTGTTCTCTACTAGTTGGTTCGATATAACTCCTAAATCTATTCATTATTTGAAGTTCTTCATATTTTAAAAAGTTCAGCTTTTCCTAAACTTTAGAAAGTAAGGAAAACAGGTCTGAGAAATATGAACTACAGGAAATCCGAGTAGGAGCTCAGCAAGCCTTCTATTAAAGTCCCCCTCCCCCACACGCGTGCACATTCCTATTTGTGTGTTTTAACTTGAACCATGTAGTGTGGCACTGTGGATTGCTGCTTCCTCCCACCATGTCGGTGACACCATGAGGAGGTTGCTACTGAGATCCTAGGAGAATGATTTAGAAATGTTTCACAGGTCTTATTTAACAGGTGATTAGTAAAAATTTGTCAATTGATTGTATGTAACCTTAGATTATCAGTATGTTTTTATTGTATCCCTTTTCATCACTAAAACAGATCACATTTGAAAAGCAAGCAATAACGTCAGGAAATGTAAGTAAAATAACGTTTTTTAACCCCATTCTTACTTATACCTGTTGAAGGATACCTGAAAGCTAAGGACATTCTTTTACAATATTTTGCTTACAGTAATACATAGGCCACACTACTTTATGTGATCTGATAGACAGTCCACTAGCTACATAAAACAGACATGAACAGCCTAAAATATCACTATTTTGGTCATACAGGTATTTGAAGGTGTTAATGTTTTGAATGTTTATCTACTGATTATATCTTTCCACGATCATTTTAAAATTGAAGATGATGTTTCTCCTCTCTCCCTGTTTTGTAGTGGCTGATGATTTGTTACACAGTGCTTAAATTCTTCTACCATTTTGATAATCATTACTAAATAAGATCTTTTGTGTATGCATATAGCAACACACACACAGAGAATACACTAAGTTGTATCTAAGTTAACCAGTATAACCTTGTCTTAGGTTAACTTAAGATAAATTTAAGTTGTGGAAAGCTTTTTGGGGGCTGCTTTTTATAATTTTTTAATAGCAGGGATTTGATTTTTCTGTGTAGGTCAACACTTGATGAGTTTTAACTGTGGTCAGTATTGAGCTTACAAATGATTCCATACCCATGACTTGTAAATAGGCAGTTAGTGTGTCCTTTAATCACACCCAGAACTTGTCTATGAAGCTGTTATTGTTATGGACAGATACTGCAGCCTTTTGACAAGCCCAGTGATTATTAAGGTTCCCCCTTGAAAAGCCAGGCCAAAAGTCCTGCTGTGCTTCAATCAGAATTTAAGTCCACTAGTAAATAAAATTCCAAGCAGCACTGTTTGCTTTTTCTCAAGGTGTAAAGTTTCATGTGTTTCATGAATAATTCTAGGTCTTTTGTATTTCTAAACTATATATAAGTACCAGTACCTGTATGACAACAAAAACAAGATAGGGACCTCACAACATGACTTTTATTTTAAATGAAAGCTTAATATATGTCCATTGTTACTATAAATGAGGTGGCTGGCTGTCAAGATTAGTATTGATCTTTTAAATGTAAACCCTGTAGCTGGAAAGTACTAGAATTGTTACTGTCTGTTAGGGAATCGCTTTTTATTTGTTTAGTTCTCAGCTTGACTTGCCTCTTTCAGTACTGCCCTTCCATCTTGCCAAAATAAGAATTTGGTTGGATAGGTAAACTTTTGAAAGCATGTTATGTTGCCCAACAAAATTTTTGCCAGTGTTTTGGTATCTGCTGATTTAGGTTTTAAGCTGACGTGCTTGTTCAAATTAAAAATGAAGAAAGACTGCTAGAACAAAATATATTCCTCATGCTAAGCAATTTTAATTGTGATATCTCTGGAGCGTCATCATTTTTACTGTTGAATAAATCTAAAAGTTTTCAAGATGGGTAAGATTTATGTTTTTCTCAAGGTAACGTGAGACAAGTTATGTACAGGCATTTGGCCTCTGAAACAACTCTCTACTGAGTGGAGTTGAGGAGACCCACCAGAAAGGGCTATAGTTCCATTGCATTTACCCTATTTGCTTTTCAAATTCAAAGCTCATGTTGTTGCATTGGAAACTTGTCTCTTTTATAAGCATTTCATTTTAAAACTTAAAAAAAAAAACAACCTGTCAGTCTGTAAATATTTAACCAGCTAAGCAGGAAGCAGTCTTTTATTCTGTGTTTTTGCAGCTTTGTTTTTATCTAGGTTGGTATGAGTGCCATGTAAATACCACATAAAATTTTGACTTTGATTGTCCTTACTGTAACTGGAGATTGATAGGAGCTCTTTAATTAATCTTGTTCCCTTTCATGTTCTGTATTCAGATACTAAAATACACTATTTTATGCATTTATAAGATTGTGTTTGCATTTATTTAATTTACGTGTCTTTTTTTAAAGCATGTAGTCTTGAATGTTTGTTCTGCCTTTTTTTTTTTTCCACATCATTACTCTGGTACTGCTTGATGTAACTTGATTAGCTCCCTCCCCAGTCATGATTGGTAATTAAAATAGGCATTAAAATTAGTCACTTAGCAATTTTGCTGTTCAATTGGCAATTAAATTACTTAATTGCAATTAAAGTCCTAATTTTAATTGGCAAAATGATAGATGTAGATTTAAGATAATATGTATAAATACTTTAATAAGTGTCTATATAAGGATTACTTAATTACTCAACTTCAAGTTTATGCTGTTAACTTTAGAACTTTTAAGTGAGCAATGAAATTTATATTACATCTATTTGAAGGATATGGTAATTAGATTTATTACTTATAACTATAAGGGTCTTTGTTATAAGTTACATTTGTAGTGTTAAAGTTGTCACTGCAGACTAGGCAACTGCAGAATTATGATGAGGACAAGGATATGTGTCTGTCATAATATCTCAGTACTTAATTTTCATGTGTCATTAAATTGAGAAGTTCTTATCCAGTTTGTTTGAGGTAAAGGAAAAAAAATGGTTATTTTGTCATTAAATTAGAACCAAAGCTAGCTAGTTGAGATTTACCTATAACAGTGTTTTGCAAACTTTGTGTATTAAATACTAATGGGGTTATATTAACGTTACTAGCTACTTTTAGAATTTCAGGTGACATATTTTGTTGTTGTATAACATCTTATTTTATTTAAGATATACTTTAAGTCTTTCTACATTTTAATGTCTCCATGTTTACTGAGATTAGCAGTGAAATATGAAACCAAAGTTATCTTTTTTTGCCTAATTAAAACAATTGTTACATAGGAAGATAATAAATGGTTAATTTAAAAACCAATGTTTAGGAAAAGGCCACAGAGAGTCAAGTATTAATGAAAAGATGAAAATATTTTATTATTCAAAATACTTCTTTGAATGCATGAAGTTTGCCATATGTTCAGTTCTATAATTTTAATTTACAAGTAGATACTTTTAGAAAAGAGTGCTGTTTACTTTTGCACATCTTTACACATTCCTAGAACAGAGTTTTGAATCAAAGTAAAGCCTTTCTTTGCATTAAGTGGTTTTGGTAAAAAATGAACTTATGATACTGAATAAAAGCCACAACTACCCAAAATGTGAGTATCAAGGAAGCAATTTGCTTGCTCTCTAAGCAATCTACGGGGAATGAAATATTTAATTCATTAATATACTACCTGCATGAATGAAATGATATGAGTAAAACAAAAAGAAAATACCTGCACTACTTAAAAAACCTGCATTTTGAAAGATTTTTTTTCAAAGTGAAAACTTCTTTCACTAAGGCAAAACTGCGTGCCAAATTGGCAATGAATGCAGTAGATGAGTTTATCCAACTGTAATTTAAAATATATTTCACTTTATTGCTTAATGTTCCACAAAATAATTGTATTATAAAATATCTAAAGCTGCTTCAACTTTTAAGACATAAAACATGTTTAGTTTACTATATCTGCTCTGTTAGTTCTGCTCTGAATTTATGGGTTGGAATAGTGAAAGCAATCCATACAGGCCTTTTCCCCATGCATTAAGATAGAAAATCCTATGGGATTACATCCATGTTTGCTTTCTAAATTATACCAAAAGCTCAATTTTATTAAGTATAATCTGCTTATATGCATAAGGTAGTTTGTATATGTGCTGCCGAAGTGAGCACTGCATAAGGTAGTTTGGATGTGAATATGTATTATTTATATTGATTTTAATGAAAATATTTCTATACATGTGCCCGTATATTCTGCTTAATATTTATTAAGATCATAAAAGTAATATGGTAACTTTGTCTTCCTCAGTGCTTTTCTGAGGGCATCTGATTATATTTATTAATAGCAGTAATTTATAACTTATTTTCATTGGTTTCCATAGAGGGAGCTGGTTATAGACAGGACCAATTTTTACTCCTGTTTATTTCAAATTATTAAGAGGCCTTTATATGGGATAACTTTGCACATTTATACATGGCCATATATTAAAGTTATGTCAGATGCTGGTGCTGAAAAGAAACCGTTATTGTCATTTTAATTGAGTGATAAAATACTTTATTTGAACTATTTGTGTTTAAGAATCCAGAAGGTTTGCAGTTATATAAATGCAGAATTTCAGTTTCTTTTAGCCTAAAGCATCGTTTTAACATTTTCTGAAAGGTTGTTCAGTTCTACATTTTGATTCCATTATAAGTGTAATTAAACCTCTATGCACAAAAGCATTCTCTTATGTACTAGCAAATACACCCACAGGAATCCTCTTCTAAACTATAATTTATTTAAACATATAATCATAGGATTTTAAAACATGCTTTCATTTTTCCAAACTATATGCCAATTTGGACTGAATGGTGATAAAATGAGAGATTTTATTTTGATTTTTTTCCCCTGTGCCCTAACAGTGAGTTAAACATGGGCAGGAGGAAATAAAAGCTATTGTGAACCTAATCCCACGTGTTAAACGGTTTCCTTTTTGGAGAAAAAAGAATCAAAGATCCGTGGTTCTTTATAAATTCCAACATGATATGAATATTTGGGCCTGCACAATTCTTTTCTCAGGCTTACTCTAGGAGTGGCAGTAATTAGCTAATTGTGAGTAAAGTGTGTGTGTGTGTGTGTGTGTGAGAGAGAGAGAGAGAGAGAGAGAGAGAGAGAGAGAGAATGTGCGTGTGCGCGCGTATGGGCGCGCCCCTGAGGGTTTGTGTGTCTTACTCTCTCGAACATTGTGGAGTCAGGCCCCCTACTGACAGGATCAGTCAATTACAGACCTTGGTGGTGCTCCGGAGACTTTCCACCAGAATCTGGAGCGGAAAACAGAAGTCTGGGATATCGAGCATGCCTTCTACACTTAGTTATATATATGCTGGGTCCTTTCCGTCTCGAGCATACCGGGGTCCTACCTAAAACCCCAACACAAGAAGTAGTTTAAGCGAATTCAGCAATCTATAGCTGGTGTCTTTCTGAGAAATAGTAACACTTCCCGGGAACCAGAATAATGATGTAGAGGGGAAAGAAAACAGACAAATGGAAGGGGAAAATCCCTGTTTTATCTCAGTTTAACGCTACTATTCACTTATTCCATTGTCATTTTATTCTAATAAGCTGCTGTGAAGACTGCTTCTGTCTCTTGCATACATCCAGGCTGGAGCAAAGGCTGTTATCATGAGCCCATATTTCAGGAGACTGATAACTAGAACATTATTACAATGTGTGGCTTCCTTGGAGCTCATTTTAAGAACTTCAGGACACTTTTGCGCTTTCCAGGAGGAATTTTCTCAGATTGTCCCCAGACTGAACCGAGCCTACATTGAGTGTTTTTAATGGCAATGAGGGAGGAGGAGGAACGGGCACAGGGGGTATATCTACTTAAAATTATTTATATTTGGAGAGCTCTGGTTACAAGTTCTCTCGGCATTCGCTTTCCTAGGATTGTATTAAAAAATAATAACGGCCACTCCAGCGTGGCTGCGCTTGAGTTTCCGTCTTCCAGAAAATAGCTGCGGGAATCTGGCCCACTGCAGGGATCAAGGAAAGTTCCCCTTCTGGCCTGGCCCTGCTCCCTTGCGGAAGGGAGGGGAACCCGGGAAGGCGCCTCTAGCAGGAGTTGCAGCTATTTTGGGTCCAGCTTGGCCGGTGCGTCAATGCCTGCGCCCCTGCGTCACCGCCACCCCCACCCCTTTCTTCTCCAGTGCTCTCCAGACTCTCACTTTTTCCCCTTCGTTCGCGTGGAATCGCTCCTGCCCACGGGGCGCTGACGCGACTGAGCTCATACTAATAAGCTTTTCTTCACTCTCCCCACCCCCTACTCACCCCACTCACCACCACAACATCCCCCCGCGCGAGCACACACACACACACACACACACACACACACTTCCTGGTTTTATTTTTTTCTCGCGCCCACTAGAGCACTGCTAAGCTGCAGCGACTGATGGCCAGCCGCAGCCGCAGCTGCAGCATCTGGGGGAAACTTAAGGTCGTCATATTGTTTTTCCTAGGCTGCAAAGCGGTAGAGTCCGCCGTTTCCCAGGGCGGCTGCAGGGCGTCGGATTAGGACGCCTCCCCGCCGCCCGGTCGCGGGAGTGCAGCGTAGGGACGCACAGCCCGAGAATCCCGGTAGTTCCTTGTCCTTTCGGCCCTCGCTCCGAGCATCGAGTGGGGGCGAGTCACAGGAGCTCTGGGCGCCTGGACGTGAGGCAGGCCGAGGGGGAGCGGCGCCTCCCCGCGCTCCGCGGGCGCGGCAGGGCAGAACCCTTCCGTCTCCCAGCTTCTTCCAGCCTAACGGGAGAAGCCCTGGGGGTTCGCCCAGCTTCAGGCCCGGCTCTGGGAGGATCCGCCACTGCCCGCCCAGAGAAGCGGCGTTTCCCGGGGCGGGATGCTGCGCGCGCTCTGCACAGCGGGCGGCCGGTCTGTCGAAGCGGCCTCGGCGGCTGCTCCGAGGCTACTCAGGGGCCGCGGAGGGGGGCGGGGGCGGGCGGGGGCGGGAGGGCTGCGCGCGCCTTCTGCCTCTGCGGCCCCCTCCCCCGCCGCCCCCCGCTTCTCTGGCCCTGCCTTCTCTGCACTCAGGTTGCGCCTGTGATACCTCTGTGTTTCAGAGGAAGGTCGCTCTATATTCCTAAAATAAGAAAGCAGGAATTGGTGGGTGCTGGGGAGTGTGGAAAGTTTTAGAGTCGGCAGAAGGTTAAATCAGAGAATCTTTCTGCAGAACTTGCACCTGTTGCCAGCTGCGTAGCTGCGTTGCCGTAAAAGAAAAGCAGGTGATGCTTCCTTGTGACTTTTGGGTTCCCCCAAGGACTGGTTCACTACCTGTCTCTTTCCCCTGCACACTCCATGGTCTCCCTGAATGTGAGCCCTTGAAAGAAAAAATAAGCCCCGTCCCTAAAGCCTTTCAGTGCAGACTGCGTGGCGTACGTGCGCGCGCGTGTAAAGGCAGGCTTAGGAAAAGGGAGAAAAGGTGAGCAACGGCTAGGAAATCCCACCCAAACTTCTGAGCCCTCCGAGAGACCAATGTCACCGACATCCCTGTGCATTTGCTGGGCGGGAGGGGGGTGACGAGGGTGGCGAGGCGCAGATCCCCGGTGCTCCAGGTGCAGTCTACCTGGCCCACGCCTGCGTTCCTTTCCACCCAGGCGTTCGTCGCACCCTCCCCACGTGTGAGCCACCCAGAGGTTGGGGGACTTAGGGGTGTTGAAATGTAACGGCGCTGCGGGCTTCGCCGATTTGGGTGGAGAGGTTACACCTCTTTCGGAAAGAAAAAAAAAAAAAAAAAACCCACCCAAGCCGGTAACCAAGGTGAAGGCAGAACAGTTCCCACCTTAAAATCCGCCCTGCTCGTGACGTCAGATCGGAAATATACCAAAGCGAGCGCGGGCCAGGAGTCCGGGAGCGCGGCGGCGCGGCGATTGGGCGGCCGGCCGCTGACGCGCGCTGACGCGCGGAGACTTTAGGTGCAGTTGGCAGCGGCGGCGCGAGCCACATAAACAAAGGCACATTGGCGGCCAGGGCCAGTCCGCCCGGCGGCTCGCGCTTGGCTCCGCGGTCCCGCTCGCCTGCCCAGCCGGCCGCTTAGCTCTGCACCCTCCGGGCTCGCGGTGTTTCCACGTCCTCTGTCCCGCTCACCCGCACCTTCTCGACCCCCCGCAGCCGGGCTCCCAAAGAGAACTACACTTCAGAGGAGTTGAATGAATGAAGAGAGACGCGGAAAACACCTAAGTGAGTAGGTGCAGCCGGTGCAGCTCACGTTATTTTACCCGTCTTTAGCTTTTCTGTTTTTCTCGCTTTGAGAAGTTAGTGCCAGAAGCTTGGAGCGCTAGTGGAGCAGGAAGATGGGGAGAGGGTTACGCGTTGCTGCGAAGGGCGTTTGTGCGAACTCTGGCTTTGGCTTTAGGGGGGAGTTAGTTGCCAACAGAGGCTTCCAGGCTCCTCATTGGTGGACGCGGAAGGAAGACTCCGCAGAGTTTGGAGCTGCCACCCTAGTAAAAGTGCTCAAAGTTTGCTCTTGGTGTCAGAATTGATTGTGGCTTTTGGACGTGGAGACTTGATTCCTGTGTATAGGAGGGCAGCTGCCCTCAAACTGACAGGGAAAGAAAGTTTTTCAGTTTATATGCTGCTTGAGAACCGTGTCACTGTGCTTGTCCAGCTTGCCGATGTTTCCTGGGTATTGTTGAGTAAAGGTGGTATTGATGTGTCTTGTTATTAAGTTGCCTGAAATGTCTGGCTTTGAACATATGTGTGTGTGTGTGGGAGGGGGGGGCGCACTTAGGAAGGCAACCGAGGGTTAATGTCCAGCACGGGCTTCTCTCCAAGAGCTGTGCTGGGGGCAGGGCGGGGGTTTGGTGGTGTCCAGAGTCTCCTTTCTCTTTTCCTGATTAACCTCCTCCTCCAGTCCCTCTACTGAAGCAAGATTATTGGGGAGGGAGTAAGAGTGGATGTTTGGCTTTCTTTTTCATTGGTAATAAGACTGTTCTCTAAAATAGCGTCCAAGTGGGAACATCTGAAAATTAGTGGACACAAGAATGCCTCATTCCAGAAAGTAGCTAGAATATGGAAGGTATTGTGGAGAAGAGATTCAGCTTGCTGTGCTGGAAAGTGCTTCGGACATTGGTTCCAGCGCTTAGAAGCAGGATATCCGTCCCTCTGCAGTTGACCTGGGATGCACCTGGCAAAGTGGGGTCTTCTTTTCCCACCCAATGGCCATTAAGATGCTGAAAACCAGGTCTTCTGGAGAAACGAACTTGTATCACTTGATTCCCCAATCTCAGTGCTCTGTCAAAAGAACCAGATGGTTCTGTCCAAATTGCCTTCCTGGCTGTCCAGGCCTTTCTAATATTTAGGAAGGAGGATTTGTTTTCATTTTGTGTTCTTGATGTGTAACTTTCCTCTTGCCTCTCAAAAGAAAAGCCCATTTGACCAGGGGATAGGGGGGTGGGTATCAAGAGCAGGTTCCAATGCTACACTTAAACTCTAGTCTTCTTACTCTAGTCTAAAATAAACTAAAATGAAAATGACTTCTTCACCCACACTCTATCTAGCAAAGGAGCCAGTTCATTTCATCATAAGTATTGAATAAATTCATGGAATACCTTTCCTCCTTCAGAATCTTTTTGCTGCAGTGCTTTACACAGTGCAGTGGGTGATATTATCTCGTGTTTCTGGGCATGTCTTTTAACGTATCCGTTTCAACTGCTGTTTCATAAAGGCTGCACACTAATTTCCAATGAGACATAAAAGGGCCTGCCTGGTGAGTCCACATATGCTCAGCTCAGTCTCTGTGAGGAAGACTCTGAAACTTCCTGTGTCTATATTTCAGGGAAGAGATTGGACAGACTGGACTCCTAATTGCTTTTTTAAAAATCTTGGAAACTTGGTCCTTCACCGAATTACGACACTGTCCGCCTTTAATTTCCTCGAAAAAACCACCAGTAACTCGGCTGAAGGTTAGTGAATTTTATTTCTTTTTATCTTTCTCGAGTTCCCTTAACATCAAGAGACAGCATCGGACTCTTCTCAAGCAGCCCCTATGACTTCAGATAATAGGAAGCAACTTTCTCATTGTCCAGTTCAACTTCCTTTCTCTTATGGTCATTTCTAGAAAGCTTACTGAATCCTAGCTTGAGAGAAGGGGCTTTATCTGAGCTGGTTTGACAGTGAAAAAGGCAGGGGTGGTGGTGGGAGGTACAGATATTGGAAATATCCTGGAGTCTAAACCCTCAAGAGCATGCTAGTTCTGGTCCTTATTTGAAGAGTGCTTGCTGGCCCTATGCCATCACTCTGCAGATTCCAAGCTCTCCTTTCCTTTCATGCCCCTGCCCACTTGCTGACTGCTGTGGGCTGCTGGGGTAGCTCCAGGTGTGCCTGAGCTGGGGAGCAAGTGTTCAGTTGACCAGGCTGAGTGTATATCACCCTGTTTCATTTCCAGCCATGCCTTGTGTTCAGGCGCAGTATGGGTCCTCGCCTCAAGGAGCCAGCCCTGCTTCTCAGAGCTACAGTTACCACTCTTCGGGAGAATACAGCTCCGATTTCTTAACTCCAGAGTTTGTCAAGTTTAGCATGGACCTCACCAACACTGAAATCACTGCCACCACTTCTCTCCCCAGCTTCAGTACCTTTATGGACAACTACAGCACAGGCTACGACGTCAAGCCACCTTGCTTGTACCAAATGCCCCTGTCTGGACAGCAGTCCTCCATTAAGGTAGAAGACATTCAGATGCACAGCTACCAGCAGCACAGCCACCTGCCCCCTCAGTCTGAGGAGATGATGCCGCACTCCGGGTCGGTTTACTACAAGCCCTCCTCGCCCCCAACACCCACCACCCCAGGCTTCCAGGTGCAGCACAGCCCCATGTGGGACGACCCGGGGTCTCTCCACAACTTCCACCAGAACTACGTGGCCACTACGCACATGATTGAGCAGAGGAAAACGCCAGTCTCCCGCCTCTCGCTCTTCTCCTTTAAGCAGTCACCCCCTGGCACTCCGGTGTCTAGCTGCCAGATGCGCTTCGACGGGCCCCTGCACGTCCCCATGAACCCGGAACCCGCAGGCAGCCACCATGTGGTGGATGGGCAGACCTTCGCTGTACCTAACCCCATTCGCAAACCCGCATCCATGGGCTTCCCAGGCCTGCAGATTGGTCACGCATCGCAGCTGCTTGACACACAGGTGCCCTCGCCGCCGTCGCGGGGTTCTCCCTCCAATGAGGGGCTGTGTGCGGTCTGCGGTGACAACGCGGCCTGCCAGCACTATGGCGTGCGCACTTGTGAGGGCTGCAAAGGCTTTTTTAAGGTGAGCAAGGGTAGGGGAGTCAGGTAGGGTCCCTTTGGAGTGTGTAAGCTCCAAGCCCAGCCTCAGCTGTCCCTGGGTCTCCCAAGAATCCAGGCTCAGGTAAGGCTCCTTTGCAGCCGTCCTTGGGCTGCAGAGGAAGCCTTTGGGTATGAGCAGGGGAAGCTGGAAGACTGGGAGCCCCGGGGTCACAGCCCCCCTCACCCAGCTGGCTAGGCATGCCCTCCACCGAAGTTACTGGCTCTGGACTTGGAAGAGGTTCATTTGCATGTGCTAGGAGCTGTCTTTCCAGCTCAGACTGAAATTGGTTAGGACAGAGAACCGTGTCTGAACTAACCAAGTGGAACAGAATTCCCTATGGTCAAATTAAGTGATCTCTTTATTTCGCCATCCTGATTGAATAATCTTATCATTTTAAATAGAGAAGGTCTCCAAGGAATGTAAATAATATGAATGCCCACGGATTTGTATTTACAGAGCGTCTCTTACCCCTTCTCTTGGCATATAAAACACAGCAAAGAGCGGCAAGGTTAGCTCAAATGTTAACGCTATCAATTTTCTTCTGTTAAACACCCTGCGGGAGGAAAAAAAAAAAAAAAAGAAAAGAAATAGAAAAGGAAAAGGGGAAATATGAAAGGAATTGTGAGTGTGTGTTTGTTTGTGGGGAGTGTAGATCCAGGCTAATGAGGAATTGTCTCAAGGTTGCTGGATTTACAAGGAAAAACAAATAATTTGCGGCATACATTGTCTCTTTTTGCAGCGCACGGTGCAAAAAAATGCGAAATATGTGTGTTTAGCAAATAAAAACTGCCCAGTGGACAAACGACGTCGGAATCGTTGTCAGTACTGCCGGTTTCAAAAGTGTCTGGCTGTTGGGATGGTCAAAGAAGGTAGGTCTGGACGATCTGCCGACCCCTCAGTCTGCACTCTGGGGAACACTCTTTGTACCCCAGTCTGCTTCCCATAGACCACGAATCTCCAGCCCCCACCGCCATGACCCACCCGGCCTGTGGGATCCCAACCTGCCTACAAGCCCAACCTCCTCCTCCTCCTGGAGAGAAAGCCACCAGGCCCTTCTGTCTTTAACTACATGTCCCAGTTGGAGAAAGACGTAAAACAGCTCGGCATTTTAAAATGTTTTTCTCAGTAAGGGCTTTGCAAGCAGAGGGCTCCTGAGCCCGCAGGCCTGGTGCCCCACAGCTGCGACCTGGGGTGGGGGTTGGAGGCAGCAGCTGGGCCTGGGGTCCTGGACTGGTGCAAACAGGGTTATTCTTTTGCAGTGGTTAGAACCGACAGTTTAAAAGGCCGGAGAGGTCGCTTACCCTCGAAACCGAAGAGCCCACAGGAACCCTCTCCTCCTTCACCCCCAGTGAGTCTGATCAGTGCCCTTGTCAGGGCCCACATCGACTCTAACCCGGCTATGACCACCCTGGACTATTCCAGGGTAAGAAGCTGGTGTGGAATGGAGGTGGGGGGGTATATGTGGAATAACCAACAGATGGGTAGGATATTCTCCTCACGCCTTAGACTTAGCACTGAGCTTTAGACCCAAGAGATATGGCCAGGCCAGTTAGGCTACATGCCTCACAGCTTGGGTGGGGCCACAGCAGACACATAGAGGATGTAGTTCAAAGTGTAGTTGTGAAGACTGCAGAGTGGTCCAAGCTCTGTGAACTGCTTGCCCCCTCCACCGGAGTATGTGTGTATGCCAGTGCCTCAAAGGCAAAAGCTCGAGGCTGTACCACCATCCCTCTTCTCTACCTTTCCATGTTATCCCCGTCTTCCTTCGAGGTACAGTAATCCTGATCTTTTCTGCCAGTGTCTGAGTGAAGGATGTGGGACCTGCCAGGGGCCTAGGGAATGAAAAGGGAAGGGTGGAGGGAATAGCAGCAGGGTCAGGGATCAAGTGGTCAAATTCCTCTTTTACTCCAGCTGTGAAAAATGTGCTAGCTTTAATTGGAGGAAGTATGTTGGGCAAACCTAGAAGCAACTGCGGTATTATTAAGATTTGCAAAGGGCGTCTCAGCTCAAGACCCACTCTGGGACTAGAATGAATACTAACATGTCAATTGTTTTGTGGAGATAAGAGTGAACGTTTCCCAGGGCTGGATGGCACTGTATTTAGTCTGTATGGAAATGGCAATTTACATATTTAAAGCAACGACCTCATAGCACCGTCCCTAATTGAATTAATTGCCCCGGAACATCTAATTTCCTTACTGGTCAGAGAGAGGTTTAATTGTTATAAAAACCTGGCTCCCCTACTAGAAATGGGGTTAGCAATTTCACGGGTTATATATTTTAGAGAACCTCATTAAGTGCTTTTTAAAATGAAATTCCAGTTCCAGGCAAACCCTGACTATCAGATGAGTGGAGATGATACCCAGCATATACAGCAATTCTATGATCTCCTGACTGGCTCCATGGAGATCATCAGGGGCTGGGCAGAGAAGATACCAGGCTTTGCTGACTTGCCCAAAGCTGACCAGGACCTGCTTTTTGAATCAGCTTTCTTGGAACTGTTTGTTCTTCGATTAGCGTACAGGTAATGAGAGAGGAGGCAATGCAGGGAGGTTGGAGAGGAATTCAGAAAGTAAAAGACAGTGAAGAAAAGGGATAGAAAGGACAGATAAGTCAAAGGACAAGGTAGAAACTGCAAAAGGGAAAAGGGAAAGAAAAGCCAACCCAAAAGGACAAGGGAAGGCGTGTGAGCCCAGAAATCTTGGGTGAATGGAATGGACGGAGGTGGGATAGGGGGTGTTTTTGATTGTTATGAAATTAAACCCTTTCAAGGTCCACTGGTCTACATTTTATTAACTCTTCAGTAATTAGATGCCTCTTAAATCCCTCATTTATTGCTCTTCAAGTAATTAGTTGTTTAGCTTTTCTCTCTCTCTCTTTTTCTCCCCTCTCTTTGGTATTAATTGCAGGTCCAACCCAGTGGAGGGTAAACTCATCTTTTGCAATGGGGTGGTCTTGCACAGGTTGCAATGCGTGCGTGGCTTTGGGGAATGGATTGATTCCATTGTTGAATTCTCCTCCAACTTGCAGAATATGAACATCGACATTTCTGCCTTCTCCTGCATTGCGGCCCTGGCTATGGTCACAGGTCAGTACTACAGGTGCAGGGCACTTCCCCTCCAGAACTGCCCACTGGAATTTGTCCTGGCCTTCCTTTGTCACATATCTTCTCTGGTCCTGGCTGCTCACTAACTGCCTTGTATCTTCTTTTGTCTTTGATTGTGTTTTCTGCAGAGAGACATGGGCTCAAGGAACCCAAGAGAGTGGAAGAGCTGCAAAACAAAATTGTTAATTGTCTCAAAGACCATGTGACTTTCAATAACGGGGGGTTGAACCGCCCCAACTATCTGTCTAAACTGTTGGGGAAGCTCCCAGAACTCCGTACCCTTTGCACACAGGGGCTACAGCGCATTTTCTACCTGAAATTGGAAGACTTGGTACCACCGCCAGCAATAATTGACAAACTTTTTCTGGACACTTTACCTTTCTAATATCTTCTCTCATGCACTTCAAAGAACTGGAAAGAAAACTAAAACTGTCCAGAGGAGCTAGTCATATGGGCAGAGATATCCCTCTGAGCTGTCTCAGCATAAGCTGTCCCCTCTTCTGTAAAACTCCCAGACCTTTGATACCTAAAGAAAACAAACAAATAAAAACTGTTGCTATTTCCTAACCTGCAGGCAGAACCTGAAAGGGCATTTTGGCTCCTGGGAGTCCTGGATATAGAACAAGGACTACACACAGTACAGTGGTATAAACTTTTTATTATCAGTTAAGAATCAATTTGTTGTTCAGAAGAAAGATTATTAATGTATGATGGGAAATGTTTGACCCAGCTCAGTTGTTGCAATTAAGACAAATGATGTAACACACAAACACACACATCTTACACACACACACACACACACACACACACACATCTTAAGGGGACCCACAAGTATTGCCCTTTAACAAGACTTCAAAGTTTTCTGCTATAAAGAAAGATGTAATATATAGTAAAACTAAACGTTGCGTGGGTGGCATGAGTTGAAGAAGGCAAAAGCTTGTAAATTTACCCAATGCAGTTTGGCTTTTTAAATTATTTTGTGCCTATTTATGAATAAATATTACAAATTCTAAGAAATAAGTGTGTTTGCAAAAAAAAAGAAAATACATAAAAAGGGACAAGCATGTTGATTATAGGTTGAACATGTTATAGGCACTTGCTACTTCAGTAATGTCTATATTATATAAATAGTATTTCAGACACTATGTAGTCTGTTAGATTTTATAAAGATTGGTAGTTATCTGAGCTTAAACATTTTCTCAATTGTAAAATAGATGGGCACAAGTATTAACACATCGGAAAATCCTGACAAAAGGGACACATAGTGTTTGTAACACCGTCCAACATTCCTTGTTTGTAAGTGTTGTATGTACTGTTGCTGTTGATAAAAGAAAGTTTATATCTTGATTATTTTGTTGTCTAAAGCTAAACAAAACTTGCATGCAGCAGCTTTTGACTGTTTCCAGAGTGCTTATAATATACATAACTCCCTGGAAATTACTGAGCACTTTGAACTTTTTTGTTCTTTTTAATGTCTAAAGTTGTCAGTTAATATATTATTTTATGTTGGAGTAAAAATTTTAATATTGCCACATTCTGTAGTATTTTTCTTTGTATATTTCTAGTATGGCACATGATATGAGTCACTGCCTTTTTTTTCTATGGTGTATGACAGTTAGAGACGCTGATTTTTTTTTTTCTGATGAATTCTTTCTTTGAGAAAGACAATTTTGTTTACAACAATAAACCATGTAAATGAACAGAGCTTTGTCTTCTTTCTGGGAAAGGAAGAAAATGATGACTAAATAACAGTATGCAGTATGTAGACTTGGGCTAGGTGACTTACTCAACATCTGAATTTCAGACTAACAGCTTAGGTCTATTCTGGCAAAAGGAACTGGATCATCAAGCTGGTTGTTCTTAAGAATACAGTACAACATTTTTACTTAAACAATACTTTCCATTCTGGTGACCTATGTGTATCAGAATCAATTTAGAATATCTCACTCTTCTGTTATTTTGTATTGTGCTACTCTGAGAGGAGATGCTAAGAAGAGTCAAAAGCCTTTGAACTTTAACAATGTTGGGAGTCTGTACAAGTTCTTATCTTGGACAGTGCTTAGAAAATATCTTGTTGAGACTCCAAAACTCAACATGAATTTGGAAAGTTTTGCATGTCATCTCTGATTTTCCAATGCCTCCACATATAACTGTTGATAGGAGCCCTGGAGGAAGACTAAAACATTTTAAGCTCTCTTTGGGCCTTGGATCAGTTTCTGGTGTAGCATGGAACTCAGTAGAGAGATTTCTTACTTTTTTCCTCCTTCAGTGGAGAGTGATGAGGTGCAACTTGAAGTTTTAGAATAAAATTTCCTCTTTCTATGTTTCTCAGATAAATAATAAATTATCTGGTGCAAGTAAGTTATAACAGGGCATCTAGGATCTACTCAGCACTAGCATTAAGTAAAGAAAGGAAACTCAGGCTGTAGGCGCCGATTTCCGGCTGAGTTTCCTCCCAGCGACCTTATCCTAGGGCAACCGGGTCTTGGAGTTTCACCCAGGGCCAGCTGTGCTTTCGAAGAGCGCCGAGCGCGACAATCCTGTTCGCTGACCCTCGTGAATTACAGCTGCCCCGAGGGTCACTAAAATTTACAAAGAGCATTATTGTTTTTAAAGTGCAGAGTTAAAATAGTAAATAGCCAAGAGAGCTTTCAGGTTATTTTTCTTTTACCTCCTCCGCCCCACTTCCCTTATCTTTTTGAAAGAATTGTTTTGCGGGTAGGCAAAAAGAGGGCAGGAGTTGATGGTGGTTTATTTTTACTGGGCGCTTTTCTCTCAAGAAATGAGGCGCTAATGAGATCAAATGGAAACGAAATGTCCAATATCTTGGCTTTCTGGACAAGAGGAGGCTAGCTATACCATTTTATTTTCGTATCTTATGATCACAAATTAATACAGACAGAAGAGTCTCCTCACAAGCCCGGAGTCTTTGGAATTAGCCTTCATCTCCCAGGTGTCTACAGCCCCAACACAACCACATTCTGTCATAGAATCTCTGAGAGTTGAATCCAGAAAAAACAAAAAAAAAACAAAAAAAAACAAAAAACAAACAAACAAACAAACAAAAAAAACTGTTGCTGGTTCTCTTTGGAGAAAGCCAAGCCTGTCACCCGAGGCCAATGCTGTCTGAGAGGGCGCTTCTGCAGAATTCAGGGTGGAAGGCAGGGCAGAGGGCTAGAGCTCGCCCACGCCCGCGTGGGGACCACAGACTGGTGCAAGTTCAGCTGAGGCTTGCTTTGTAAAGCTGAAAGCGCTCTTTCGGCATCTTCTAAGCTTCGGTATCTTCCAAGTCCCGGTGGCACACAGAGTTGTGTTGGCTAAAGAGCCTCGTTTGTGTCTTTCCTGTTCTTCAGAGGTTGGAGCACCCGAGAGCTTGGCCTGTCCTAGTCTTTCTAGGAATAAAATTGAAGAGACTCCGCAGACACGCTGCATTGTTCAAGCCAGACGTTGCACTGAACTTCTTTAGAAAGAGATTAAAACTTTATGATGAGGGCTCCATATCGCCACTTCTTCACATGTCCTCTTAAGAGTTGCGCTTAGTATGGGTAGTTCCAGCCACGGAAAATACGTGATCATGTTTCAAAGTCAGTGCCATACACTTCTGGCCTAATTTTAGTCTTCAGTCCGGTCTCACGTCGAATGTTGCCTGGCACGCTGACTTCAGGGAGAGATGCCCTTTAATTCTGAGTGTGATGAGAAAGCTCCATTGCCTGCTGCCTCCCTTTCTAAGGTGGGCGGGCTGGGCCTCAAAGCAGCAGTCTGGAGAAGCTCTTCAAGCCCTCGCTGTGGGGGCAGCAGGGGTGGGGAAGAGTTAGAATCTTCACTTTGAATATCGGGTTACTATGCAGAAACAGAAGTGCCCAAACGACTGCCCAACGACTTCATCTTGTATATTTCTTTCTGTGTCCGACTCTATCCCTAGAGAGAATGGGTATCCCTTCTGAAAAGTATGGGCTTTAGGTCTTATAGGAGGACCGTGGTTCTCTCTGTGCAGGAAGCCTGCCTATACAGAGTTATGCTTGCCCATTTAAGAATTTACTTGAAGGTTCAATTCCATTCTGCCTTGAGAATGTCTTGGTGTTGTAGATGTCTGTGTGTCAACGCGAAGAATGTTCACTAATCTAATTATATTTTAAACCTAGACGTCGGCAGTGAAGAAAAAATTATTTCTAAGATACAGACAGGTCAGCCAGGAAAACGTTTTATTTTATTTCTTTGTAACGTTTTGATCACAGTTTCGGTACAGGATATATTTTAATCCTGTCAGGCCCAGAGCAAGGTAGTCACTTGAGAGCTCTTCCGGAAAAGTGCGCGCTGCGCATCTTCGCACCACCAGCTCCCCGCCCGGTTCCCGCGTGCGTCCCTTTCCTTTTCTATCCGCCACGCGGCAGCGCCGAGGTGGCTGTGGAGAGAAAGGAATGGGGTCTTTCATGCCGTCGGCCTGGCCTCCTCTCTCTTGGTGAGAGAGGTGCTTGCCTTGAAGCCGTTTGCGTCCCGAAACCACAGTAAAAATGGAGCCGTGTTCCCTTAAAGCGGAGCAGTGTCTAGTCCTGCGGATTTTAAGCCCTCCACCCCAAGTATTATTCTACTGAGCAGAGGTGTAGGGGTGAGGACCTTTAAAAACTCTTTCCTCTAAAAAAAGCTTTAAGGGTTAATTTTACTTCCTACTCATTGCCACGGTACAAGAATATGAGCCCTTGCTTCGTGGGCGCGCTCGGAATACCTCAACAATCCAAACTTCCTGGGTACCCCACGTGCTGGGATTTGACTCAGTTTTGTAGTCCTGCCGGAGAGCTAAGTCTAGGGATCCCAATCGACACCCGGTCAAATTCTTTTCTTTTTTAAAAAAGCGTTCTTGGTTGCAACAGTCTTCGGGAAAGGTTCTGTTTAGACCCGTGCGTTTGAAAGAACTCGAACTGGAGCAGTCGTGTTTTGCAGTGATGGGTTGAGTCAATATTGGCTGTCTTTATTGGTAAAATAAGGGATGAGTTCTAAACGGGTCATAATTTTTTAATAATCCGTTTTAAATAATAAAACAAACACCCCAAAACCTGCTTTATAATTTGTAATTTGTAAGTGTAGTGAAAGCTCAAGTAGAACGTTGCACATAACCACTTAGGGTGGCGAAGCTGTCTGTTATTTAAACTCATTTCCCGTAGTTTTTGCCTCCTCAGCACAAGTGGGAGCAGCTGCTGAGGCCACCAGGTCTTTCCTCGGAGGTTGTGCCCCGCCTTGGGAAAGGTCCGAATTCCGTCGGCAGGAGCCTGAGGTGTACGGGGTGGCTCAGCCGCACTCCCGCGCGGAGGCACTCGGGGGAGTCCGCTGCGAGTCCCCAGCCGCGCCTCGAGCCACTGGCCCGGCGGAGGGTGGCGACAGAAGCCTGTTCCCCCTGCGCGCTGCCTCCCGAGACCCCTCCCGACAGTGGTGATGTGGAGGCCCTAGCTTTCCTGGGCGGGACGGTGTCCAAGGTCCGCAAGGGGCTGGGGGGCGGGAGTGGAGGGGAAGGACGCAAGCGCTTGCTCTTTCCTTCGTGTTTTGGAGGCGTAGAGTTTGAGGTTCTAATCGACAGACGGAGCCGGGAGAGCCCTAGAGTAATCAGTGCGGGCTCCTCCAGGTTAACTGTGTTAACTCCTAGTCTTCCTCCTTCCCAGCATCACCCCGCGTCCTCCCCAGCTGTTCTGCGTTGCCCGGGGCGGAGGCCGCAGCTGGCTCTTTAGTCGCGGCTTGGTCCGGTCCAGGGAGTCTGGATGCGCGAGCCTGTGCCGAGGAGCGCACCCGGCTTCTCCCGCCCACGCCAGTCCGAGGTTAGTCTCTGTCGGAGACCCGATCCTAGAGCCGGGCAAGTCGTCCTCTAGTACGACTTGAGAGAAAACTCGTTTTCTAGTTGTTGGGGTGCACAAAGGGGCGGGATAGAGACCCCTGGGAGCGCTGGCAAGGCGTCTGTGCCGTGGAAGTAGAGAAAGGCATTGCCCGCTCTCGAAACGAAGCTCACGCGCGCTCGCGCTCCCCGAACCACGTGCAGGGCGCCCTCGGCTCGCACGCGGCCAGCTACCAGCCCGCCAAGGGGTCGGGCTCCTGCTTCCTTCCCGAAGGAGGCCCGTCGCGAGCCAGCAGCCCTCTTGACCTATAGCTGAGCTC
>PVJA010009031.1:0-35367 GCA_004027025.1 Myocastor coypus
AGGGTGAAAAGACAGATGGAATTGAATCCCTGCAGATTCTCAACTCAGGTACAGTGCAAATCTAGAGCAAGAGGAGGCTGCTGGGGCCTGGTTGAGTGTGGGCTCAATGAAAGTGGAGCCACAGCTCCTGCTGCCGGGCTCAGAATCTCAGAGCCGCCAGCTAGCCTATTTCTCTTCTCTCCCCACATCTGCAGCCAAAGGGTTCTCTGGAGATGGGGGCATGGAGCCTGTGGAAGTGGTTGCAGTCCTTCAGGAGTCTGTGAGCCTCCCCCTGGAAATACTACCGGATGAGGAAGTTGAGAGCATCTTCTGGTTCTCCCAGAAAAGACTCGCCACAGTGGTGCCAGGGAAGGAGGGACAGCCAGTTAATGTCACAGTGGTTGACCCTCACTACGAGGGCCGAGTGAGATTCCTGGATCCCAGCTACTCTCTGCACATCAGCAATGTGAGCTGGGAGGATTCGGGGCCTTACCAAGCTCAGGTCAATCTGTGGACATCCCAGCTGTCCACCATGCAGCACTACGTCCTGCGTGTCTATCGTGAGTTCACATTGGGGCTTGTTTTAGCTCTCTCAGAGTGTGTGTGTGGGGGAGTCTTAGGGCTCAGAATTATGGTGCAAGGAGCCAGGATTAGCAGGCAGGTGGTCTCCAGTGAGCCCAGGTACTAAGCTGCTCAGCAACAGTACAGCAAGGAGGTGCTGGGCACTACACGCTGGGTGCTGGGCACTGGGCGCTGGGCGCTGGGCGCTGGGCACCGGGCATGGGCATGGGCTGTTTCATGGAGGTGTCTAATGCAGAAAGAGGGATGAGGCTTCAGGCAGAGACTCCTAAGGGGCCTTTCTGCCCCAGTGAGATTGTATGTCCTAGGGATAGACACCTCTTCCATTCTTGAAACTTTCATCCCTTTGTGCCATTTGAGGGTTAGTTATCAATATCTTCCATTGACTGGATCCCAAATTTCTGTTTTATGCTTATTACATTGAATCTGTCTTGGATTTTGTAGACACTGATTTTTTTTTTTTTAAATTTAGTACAGGGTCTACAGGGTCTCACTATATAAGTCAGACTCATAGTGACTGTCCTGTTTTTCAGTCGCCCAAGTGCTGGGATTACAGGCACA
The DNA here is from genome assembly GCA_004027025.1 of Myocastor coypus. Taxonomy (NCBI): domain Eukaryota; kingdom Metazoa; phylum Chordata; class Mammalia; order Rodentia; family Myocastoridae; genus Myocastor; species Myocastor coypus. Next base: position 1,120 of record PVJA010009031.1, read on the forward strand.
TGCCGCCATACCCAGTCTCAGTCACCATCTCAGCATGCCCCAGGGGACTGCTGAACCCTTGTCACTGCACTCTGCCTAAGCAGGTGCTTTAGTCCTCTGAGCTATCTGCTGGCCCACAGACACTGATTAAAATACAGATGGAAGCCGGGCGTGGTGGCGCACGCCTGTAATCCCAGCACTCGGGAGGCTGAGGCAGGAGGATTGGTGCGAGTTTGAGACCAGCCTGGGCTACAAAAGTGAGCTCAGGACCAGCCTCGACTGCATAGCGAGACCCTGTCTCAAAAAGACAAAAAAAAAAAAAAAAAAATGGATTTGAGAGGGATAGTAGCATTTTGTGGGACCAAGGAAGCAAAAGAGGGTTTGGGAGAAGATGGGGTACAAAAGTAAGGGAGAGAGCTGGGGGTGGTGGTGAATACTTGTTAACCTAGCACTTGGTAGGTGGAGGCAGGAGGACTGCTGTGCGTTCAAGACCAGCCTGAGCTACATAGTGAGGCCCTGTCTGAAGAAAAAAAAGAGGAGGGCAGAATCAAAAGGAGAGAAGAGCGCAAGGGCAGCTCTATCAGATTAGCAGGTGCCCTGGGGATCTTGGAAACAAAGGTGTTAGGGTGGCTGGTTTGTGTTAGGTTTTGCTGATTTGTTTAGGTTGAAGTGGCTCTCGAAGCAGCGCTAGTAGTAGTCCAGGATCTACTGGAACAGATTTAATTCCTAGATTATTCAGCATGTCATGGTGTTTCTGCCCATCTAGGTCGGTTGTCACAGCCTCGAATTGCTGTGAACTTGGAGATCCCTGAGGAAGGTGCCTGTAATATATCCCTGGTGTGCTCTGTGGAGAGAGCAGGCGCGGACATCACCTTTAGCTGGCTCACCTTGGGGGACAGTGCCAACAATGATGTGGCCGGGGAAGGCTCCGTCCTCAGCACATCCTGGAGGCCTGGGAACAAAGTGCTTTCCTACAGCTGCAGGGCTAGCAACCCCATCAGCAGTGTCAGTTCCCGCCCCATCACTGTGGGGCCCTCCTGTGCAGGTACCAGGACCCCAGAGGGAACCTGTGGGCTCATGCAAGACCTGTGCTGCCAGGCGCCAGCTCTCTTCATCCCAGCTCTGCTTAAGAGAATGCACGGACCCAGAACCTAACCTCCTCCCACAGAGGCTTGTCATCTGGCCTGGGGTGGGGACCCGCCTTCCAAAGCTCTCTTTCTTGGCTTAAGGTTGCTCCCAGATCTCAGTTCCTAAGCTTCTGGATGGAGAATGTTTCCAGAGATAAAGACATCAACGTGGAGCTGGTGAGATAGAGATAGCTCAGTGGTCTGCTTAGGCAAGCTCAGGCCAAGCACAGGGACTGAGGTTTGATCCCTGACACCACATGCCACACCACCCACCCCCAGGGCAGACTGAGCCTGCCAAAAGAAAAGACACCAACTTGCTGCCCTGTGAGAACTCTGGTGGCATTGGTGGCATTGTCTGTCCCTAATCTTAACTTCCTGCTTCCTCTGATGAACCTCTTTTTCTTCTCTTCTTTCCCAGACCTTGGCTATCTCAAGACGCCCTCCTTGCCCTCCTGCCTCCTAACCAAGAGCTTGCTCTTCCTCGTGCTCTTGATAATTCTAGCCATGGGGCTCTGGGTCACCAGATAAAAGCAAAAGCCAAATACCAAGGACAAAAGAGCTCAAGAAGAGCAGAGATAAACCGAGGAGGAGAAGGAGAAGCATGACTTCAGTCCAGCCTGACTATTCTCTGGGAGTTTCCATCTTGTATTGTCCTCTTACCAGCACACCGGAAGTCATCTTGCCTTAAAGGGAGAGGACGGGCTCAGAGACGGACATTCAGAAGGCCACCCTACCCCAGAGGGAAGGCCATGTGGGAATAAAGTTAAGTGTCCCCCACTCTGGAGGAACAGTGTCCAGTTGGTCCTCTGTCTCACTGGGAAGCTCTGGCACAACCTACTCCCCACTTTCTTCAATCCAAGTATCCATCTCCAAGACCACAGCTTTTTTAGGCCTGCCTTTGGGGAGCAGAGTGGGTGTTAAGACCCACCCAGAGAGGTGGGTTTTGCTCTTAGAACCCCCATGCCATTACCACAGGTGCTGAGCTTTTATTTGTTTGTTTGTTTATTTATTTTGGGATGCTGGGGATTCAACTCAGGACCTTGTTCTTGCTAGGCAAGAGCTTATTCTTTATTCTACTGAGCTATCTTCCTGGCCCTCAACTATTTGTTTTAAAAGATACCAGTGAATAGGTTGTCTTAGTCTAACTGAACTCCAAATTCTTAAGTGGAAAGAATCCAGGCTCTTGGATTTGTATGCAACTGGTATTATGCTTTCTGTTCTTCTCTCCCCATTGTTATTCTTTTGCATAAATTTATTTAACTAATCCATCTACCTCACCCTGATGTAGAAGCCATCCCAAGGGATGGGAAGGACCCCACCTGGTTCAGTCTTTCTCTCAGACCTGGTGACCTCTCATCTCCCTCCACTAGTTGCTTTGGGTCTCTGATGCCTACCTCAAAGGAGTGACAGCTCCACAGGATCAGTGGCCGGGATCTTGAGCCTTTGACATTTGTCTGTGGTTAATATTACTGTCTTATCTGTCTTCTTCCTGTCAGTATGCATCTCTCAGTGTTCTCCCTGGAGTTTTATCTTGGGCTGATGTCCCACTTTCCACTCCTGGCACTGGTCCCCCATGGCATGTTCTTCCTTTTTCCCTCAACCAGTGATTAAATCCAGTTTCTGTCCTCCCCTGGTGTGGCCTTGCCCATTTCTGACATGCTCCCCCAATGCAACTTCTGGGTCTCATACTCATGGAGCTGCCACAGAGCAGGTGGAAGAGGTTGTGTAGGATGCGGTGGGAGGAACAGAGTGAGAGCCAGGGCCTCCTGGTCCGAGACATGGCTGACATTCCTCCAGCCCGCCTCTGCCTCTCTTGACTCTGAGGGAAAGGGTGCTGATCTCCACAGTGTCTCCCAAGAAAAAGAATGTGAGCCAGCAAAGGATGCAAGAAGATGTATCAGAGAACCAGAGATCAGGGATGTTCTGATTTTAGCAAAGTAGGTCTTGTGGGTTGGGCACTAGAACAACAGAGTAAGAAGAGGGCAGAGTGGGGCAAGGCTAGAAGCTCAGTGATGGAGTCTCCCTAGGTGTCCACAGGAAATGCAGCCCCTTGGGCTTGGGTAAGAGGTGCTGAAGCTGGAATGAGCGCCCAGAGCACATTTAAGACTGGCAAATGATCCACCCTGCTCCATAAGGGCCTGAGCCTGGTCCCTCTGGAAAGGCAGTCACCCAGAGCCCCAGCTCACATGCAGACCAGCCACCTGCCCACGTCTCATGTGCTCCAGAATGTGGTCCCCAGAAAGTAAGGACAGGAATAAGAATGGGCCTTGCATAGCTCACCCCAGGGACTCCCTGGAGTGGGCAGAGTCTCTCTCACGTTCAGGCTCTGAGCACAGAGGGGATAAGCACCCCCTAAGCCGTCCCGGACACCTGGAAAGGAGAAATGGCGACTCCAAAGAGAAGGGTTTAGGCCTCTCGCTCTGCTAGCAGCCAGAAGCAAGTCTTCCTTAGTGTGTGAAGCAGGGGACAAGAAACTCAGGGAAGGGAATAGTATTTGAGCACCTACTAAGTGTCGGAACTGGGCCAGTACTGGAGAGAGAACACACGCTGCCCGCCCTCAAGGAACTCTGCGGTGAGTGCAAGGATACAATTACGAGTTGTCATGGTGGGAAAAGTAAGCACAGGTATACCTTTTTAAAGGATGTACAGTTTTTTTGAAAATTGGAGACTATTTAACATCTCATTTTACAAAAAGTTATTTTAGTGTCCAAATGCGATTGGCTCTCAGAGACCATTTCAAAGAGCAGAAATGAGGCCAGAGGAGGGGCGATTCTGGGGGTGGGGATCAGCCCCTTGGCTGGGGAGGAGTGAAACTGTACAAAAGGTTTCCCTCTGACTAACTTTTCTACCTTGCCTTGGTGTGGTGCCCCCCGCACAGGTCGTCACTGTAGTCAAACCAACTGTTAGGGCAGTGTAATTCCAGGGAGTGGAGATGCTACTTGGGGAACCGCTGCTAGGGTGGAAGGGAGACTGTACCTCTGTTCTGCTTTCTCTCCTCCTGCTGCTCTTCTGGATTTTTCTAGCTGGAAGAAGCACCATGCCAGCAGGCAGAGCTTATTTGCTAAAGGTGAAGCGCCCACCGCAGGAACTCTGGGCCTATAAGCCCACATTGTGCTCAGGTAGGGGTGGGATCACCTCCCGGCAGGACACCGTGACGGGGATTCTGGTGCAGAGCCTGCTCACAGCCACCTTGAACTTGGAGGATGATTCCACGTGCGAAGGTCCGGCACACCCCTTGTGAGCCCATAGTGTTTCAGACGCGGGTGGGAGTGGGGAGAGCTTCCCAATAGGTGGGGAGAAGACCTGGATAAGACAGGCAACAACTGCTTAAGCCCGGTGGGAAAGGCGAATTAACCGAGCATCTGAGAGCAGTACCAAGCCGAAATCTGTGCGGGGCAGACAGGAAAGGTAACTTTTCCCGTAGGTGAAGTACCCAGGTAGGGGTCTTAGTGAGGTCCAGCTGGGGATGAATACAGCCCTGCAGGGGTGGAGCTGGGGCGCCCTGAGCAGGTTACCCCCTGTGGTGGAGCCTCGCTTTTCAAACGGAACTAAATTTACTTCCCCGGGGTTCCGCGTAGAGTCCATAGGAGTTGCAAGGCAGAGCTCAGGGTCCCTCATCCTCTAGGAGTTCGGTAAACGCTCCTTTATTCCACGTCTCCTTTGTCAAGACGTCTGTCTTCTCTCCCTCTGGACCTGTTTCTCTGGGTGCTGGGCAATGATGCCAAGGAGGCTGGCCTGGCCCCTCCAGCTCAGAGCAGCCCCCTCCAGGCGCACAGGCGGAGGCGCCAGGCCTGATCTGGGTGTTCGCCAAGGCAGACAGGTATTTCCAGTCCGGCAAGTGAGGAAAGGGGCGGAGGTGAGATGGTGCTGTCGGAGGAGATCGGATGAGCCGGGTGGATGCCCCAGGAGGAGGGCGGAGAGCGTGCTACCCGCTTGGTGCTCCCGGGCTCCACTCGGATTTCAGCCGGCGAAGACGCCTCTGAGGCTCGTCCTGCAGGGAGCTGAGAGAGTCGGAGGCAGGTGACTGAGGAAGGGACGCTTCTCAAAGGGACAGGTTCCTGCCGCCCGGATTTGGTAGCTCGCGTGGCGGTGCCCACGCTTGGTTGTTCAGAGCTCCGCGAGGGGGCAACCTAAGCTCACGTGCCTCCGAGTCCTCCGCTCCCGAAACTACAACTCCCAGGCGGCACGGGGGTCCCGCCCGCCTCTCGGGGCCTCGGCTGGCTGCAATTGGCAGCCGCGGGAGGGGACCGGCGGTCTCCAGGGCGACGGGAGGCGCTCGGGGCATCCGCGGCGGGAGGCGGGTCCGCCCCCTATTGTGTGCCTGAGAGCGCGGAGCGAGCGAGCGGCGCGAGCAGGTGAGCGTGAGGGCCTCCTGGGGTAGAAGTGGGGTGCAGCCGGGGGGCGTGGGGAGCTGTGGGAGTTGTGGGGACTAGGGCAGCGAGGGGAAGCCCTGGAGAGAAGTGGAATTATTTGGGTGGCAGAACTAGGGGAGTTCTAGAGAGTGCAGTGGAATTGCTGGCGGGTGGGTGAGGGGTCCCCCAGCTGGAGGAGTTCTGGAGGTAATGTGGGGGATTTCTTGGTGGGTTCCAAAGGAGAGGAGACGCTTTAGGAGGGCAGAGAAGGGAATTGTTGTGGGGAGATTATCAAGTGCATTGCGGGCTCAGCCAGGAGAATTCTGGAGATGGCAATTTCAGAGTGCCCAAATATAGGGAGAAAGGGACGGTGCAGAAGGACCATCAGGGCAGAGGACCTGGAAGACTAGGTGAGAGGAGCTGGAATTTGGGGCGGGGGTGTGTAGGGAGGCTGAAAGGTAGGAATGCCTAGATGGGAGTTCTTGTGAGAATGAAGGCCGGCTAGTGGGGAGACTGGAAGGGGAGGATATTGTGGGGCCCACAGAGTAGGAAAGGTCCTGGGAAAAGCAAGGTGAATCTGGGGGTGCCTGGGTTACAAGGTTCCTGGCAAAACTGAGCCTGAGAGACCTGAGGATTCCTATACTATGCACTCAGAAAGAAGGTTTTAAGGGAAGTCTGGGCAAGCTGGCTGGGCAGGGGCAATGGCTGCTGGTGAATTGCCAGGAGTTAGGCATTCAGGGGCATTAAGTAGAGGATGTTTTACAGCCAGCGCTGGACTGTGAGGCCAGGGGTGGGGTGGAGGCCCCAGAGCAGAGTCCACTTGGGTCTGCCAGACCTGGGCAGGGCCATCTGGCTCACTGTGCCCTAAGACCTATGGGGCCAGGGCTGGACAGGGATCAGGGCTCATTTTGTGTGCCCTAGAGACTGACTCACAGGCCTTATTGGTTTCTGGCTCTCATTCCCCAAGGGTTGGGGGAGGGAGGGTCTGGCAAACCCTGGCACCCTGAGGATATTAGAGAAAAGCGAATGGGAGGAACTGGGGTGAGGCACTTAAACTGTGGTGCCTGGCAGACGGAGGGCTGCCTGGCAGCTCCGTGAAGGAAAAGGATGCCAGCTGCCAGCCTCAGGACCTGCCCAGACCTGGAGTGTGCTGCCTGGGCCACCCATAGCGTGGGTGAGGAGACAGCCATTCCCCCCAAGGCCTGGCTCGGGTACTGTGAGAACAGCATTGGGAGGCCCGGTGGAGAAAGAAGCCAGTACAGAGTCCCCTGCCTCCAGGCCTCTTCTTAGAGGCAGAAAACAGGGCCAGGGATCTCAAAAGGATGTGCATGAGCCACTTCCTGGGGAAAAAGGAGTCTAGATTCTAATCCATGATCTGTCCCAGCAGAGATCCTCATAAGAGTCCTTGTCACACAGTGGGGTGGACCATAACTCCGATTCTGGCTTGCTGTCTCTGCTACTTTGAGAAAGGAAAGAGGCTGGCCTAGGAGGGTGGTCTTGATCTTGCCTATTTCCCTGCAAATTTTTTTCCCAGTGTAGAAGAAACCTCCAGTTCCTTGCTGGCTCACTTTGCCAAGGATAGCTGAAGCATTCCCAGAATTCCTCTGCTTTTCCTAGGACCTTTCTGCCACTGGCCACACCATTTCCTCTCTTCCATGGTCTCCCTGACAGCACATCCTCCATTCTCCAAATACTTTCATCCCACCTCTATCCCAGGGCTTCATGATCTCCAGTCATGGGGCTGAAGGCGTAGCTCAGGGGTACAGTCCCTGTCTAGCATGCACAGGGCCTGCTAGGTTCAACCTCTGTAGACACCCCCACTTACAGCTGTGCTTCCTCCTTTTCTTCCTAGTGCCTTTCTCTGACTGGGTTTTCTTCTGGGCTCCATTATTGACCAACTCCACACATTGCTTTGCATTTTGCATTTAGATCTGGTGATTCTCCAAAGAACAGCTTCCTCAGGTGTCTCGTGAGCTAAGTCCTACCCGTGCAGAGGAGTGACAGCTGAACCCAGGCTGATCGGAAGGATCGTGCTTGCTGGGTGCACGCGTCCCTCGGCCCCTCCATCTAGGCTCCTGTGGCTGGGAGGGGCTGGGTGAGCAGGCCAGCTGGGCTATGGTTTGGTCCCGCAACCTGGCCATCCTCAGCCTGATCATCGGCCAGGGGGCTGACGGTGAGCTGGGTTCACAAACTACCACTTGGGGTGTGGGGCATTTCCTAAGGGATGCTCTGTGGCTGAGTTGGGGTGGGGGCAAGGGCTGGTTCTGCAGAATTGAGGTGCTGATGGATCCTCCCCTCCAGCTCTCACTCTGGCCCCTGCTGTGCCCTCATGCCACCCACCATGCAGGTCGAAGGAAGCCTGAGGTGGTCTCTGTGGTGGGCCGTGCCGGGGAGAGTGCAGTGCTGAGCTGTGACCTGCTACCCCCGGCTGGCCACCCCCCTCTGCATGTCATCGAGTGGCTGCGCTTTGGATTCCTGCTTCCCATCTTCATCCAGTTTGGCCTGTACTCTCCCCGAGTTGACCCTGATTACGTGGGTAAGAGCTGTCCTGGGGGGAGGGGGCGGGGCTGGGTAAGCCTCTCATTCACTGCTCTACCCTCCCCTAGCTCATCTCCAACTCCACTGCCCTAACTGTGCTTACCAAGCATGGCCTTGTTCCCGAGCAGTGTTATTTCATTGGGCAGCTCATTCATTCCCATATCCAAACCCTACAGCTATGCTGGTTAGAACTCTATGTGGACTGGTCCAAAGATCTTGCACTTTTTTTTTTCTTCCCTTGGATGCTACGGATTGAACCCTCGGCCTTCATACTGAGCTGCATCCTAACCCTTTGTAAAACTTTTATTTTGAGACAGGGTCTAGCTAAGTCATTGAATTGTCTGGACTAGGCTCCAACTCTCAGGCCTCCTGCCTCCGCCGCAAAGAGCACTGGCATTACAGGCATGGGCGTGCACCAGCACACCCAGCCTTTTGACCTAATGCTGATCGATCCCAAATCTATGGACTCTTTCTAGAGCTTATCACAAAACCTCACAGAGTGCAATCTGATTTTCCATAGTCTCTGTACCTGGCCCTCTCCTGGTCCCTGGGTCTACTGTCTATTAGCTACTCTGCTTTCCCTTGGCCTGCTGTCCAAAATGCTATATCCTAAGCACCTAGGGAATGGGCTAAAGTGTCCTGAGGCTGGTCGGGCTGTAAGCTGTGCTTCTCTAGATAGAGCTCATCTTGATTTGGAAAAAAAAAGAAAAAAAAAAAGCAGCATGAGCACAGAGGTGACAGGCTAGGGTGGGGGGTGGACCCTGGCTCCCCAAGAGTCCAAGTGTGAATGGGCCTGGCTGGGTTGATGCTTCAGGCAGCTCCTGTGTAGAAGAGTTTTTCGGGTCCTTGGAGACTTCTGCTGCAGCCCGGCTGGCTCCCCAGAATGGCCCTGCTTGCCCTTAATCTTGAAGGGAGCCTTAATCCTAGCGGTTTAGTGCCAGGGGTCAGAAGCCTGTGGGAGTCCTGAGGATGAATCTGGGCCAGAGAACTCTGTTGCCTCCCCTTATGAGGGAAAACTTGGGAAGGCCACCTGAGAAGAGGGTGATGGAGGGGCCTCACCTTCTTGTAGTTTGAATCTCGAGGGAAGCTCTGGATTGGCTGGGCTGAGGAGAGGAAGCACAGGCAGGTGCTAGCAGAGCAGGAGGGTTTATTTTCAAACTGGGGGCAGTTATTGGCAGACAGCCCAATGGGAGGTTGTGTGTCTACACAAGCCCTGGGGGGGGGGTTGGGGGGGGAGCAGGCCTCAATTAGCACAAGTGGAAGAAACAAGTGGCAGCGCTCACCAGCCTGCCTGCTGGCCCTCCCTCCCTGCCTCCCTCCCTCCCTCCCGAATGCCTGGGCCTGGGAGGAGTTTAGGCTGCTGCTGCCACCACTGCTGAGGTGGGCAGATTCAGAGCGTGCCTCCATGACGGGGCCAGGCCTGGAGATGTCCGGGAGGCCCCTTCTGGGGCTCCACCTGGGGCTCTCTACCTTCTTCCCTGTTTTGGGGACCTCAGGTAGATAAATTCCTGGATGGCTACTTGTGCATCTTGTGTCTCTGTGCTGGTCCTTGTGCTGCCAGGGCCCAAGCAGCAGCTTTTGGGGCTTTTCTTCTTCTGATACCCTTTGTTCCCACTCCTGTCCCTCTCCACTCTGGAGCTTCTGGTCAGCTAGAGCTGACCCAGGGAGGAAGGACCCCTGAAGGAGGCCTCTGAGCCCATTAACCCTTTTACTGACTCGGAGTGGAAGGAGCCTCTCAGCCTTTGTGTAGGGGCCTTAGAACTGCAGTTGCTAAGCAACGGGAGGTGGAGGTTGCTAAGGAAAATGCTGTTGTGTCAAACCCTCTGGGTAAGTGCAGAGGAGATGGGCCTGGGACTGTGTGGAAGGCTGGTGGCCTAGAATGGGAGACTTAGAACTATAACTGTAGGGAACCACATGGAAAGGAACGTTTCCAGTCTTGGAGAGCTCTAGGGGCTGTCTAATAGCAGAGACTGGGTTCATAAACTAGTGCAAAAGTCATACAAAGTGAGTAGTAATAGTATGATTAAATTAGCTCCTGGATATAAAGTACCCTGCTTGGTACCTGTAGACTAGGCATAGGAGAAAGGCAGGCTGAGCTTTGTCTACACCAGCTTTCCCTAGATGGATCTTAGGCCAGCTCTTTGCATCTTTGGGGCTGGCCTTTGACCTTTCGTGCTATATTTCCTGAGAGTTTCAAGGTGCCCCACAGCTGAAGGGACCTGTGTATTCTTAATGCTGAGTCGTTTGATTAAAAATGTGATTCCAGGGCTGGGGTGATAGGTTGGCAGTCTAAGCACCTGCCTGGCAAGCTCAAGGACCTGAGTTTGATACACACACACACACACACACACACACACACTGCATGTTGTGCTGGCCCTGGCATTTGTGGCGTATGCTGGGAAGTTGAGACAGGAGGATCACTATGAGTCTGAACTGAGTAGTGAGACCTTGTATCCAAAAAAAAAAAAAAGATTCCATTCGCTGTTGAGAACACCCATGCTCACTCAGTCCTCTCCTCTTACTGGTGCTCAAGGCTTCTGCTGGTCATATCTTCTCTGAAGCCTCTTTGTTTCTCTTGTTTTGCAATGCAGTATCGGCACTGCAGGTGGTGTGGTTTGAATTTCTGGAATTTCTGTCTGTGTGGCCATACACCTGCCAGGTTCACCAGTGTGGAGTTTCCTGCCTTTGGGGAGGCCTGTGTCCTGTACAGCCCCACCACAGAGAAAGATCTCAAGTTCCTCCACTTGGTCCTGCAGACATCCAGGAGGTGGACTCAGTACTGTTGCACCTGGCTATCTCCCTCATCCTCTGTGACACTGTGGCCCTGGCTCTCCTATGGACCTCTCAGGAAAGTTAGGGCACGCAGTGTGCTGTATTGACACCCTGAAGGGAAACACTTGGGACTTTTGGCCATTGGCTTCCAACATTTCCCAAGGAAGAATGTATGGATTATGCTCAGTGACACCAATGTCAGACACTCCTAACACCAGTGCTCCATGAAAAAGTGCCTTGCCTCTAGCAGAGGTCTGGCTGTGTCACTTACTAGCCATGAAATTTTGGAAGGAAACTTACCATCACTTCCTTTATCTGTAATGACATTCTTTTTTTTTTTTTTTTTTTGAGCCAGGGAATGAACTCAGACCCTTGTGCTTGCCAGGCAAGCACTTACTTTACTGAGCTATCTCCCCAGCCCCTGTAATGACATTCTTGGCAGGATTAAATAGGGTGACGATGCCAAGTATTACATGGCCCCTCTTCGGTGCGCACTCCCTTTCCCTTGTCTTCCTTTATAACAACACTCTAAGATCTCCAAGATAAAAAGTTATTATCACAGGCTGTACAGAAGGGGTTGTAGTGTGGGGTTTGCAGCACCCAGTGGCCAGGCAGGTTAGCATTGCTGAGGAATCCTGTTGGCGGGTTGAAGGGTATGATTATGTTAAATATTTACCTGCTAGGCGTTGTTTTATCTCTTGGGTGGAGATTTAAACAGCTAGAGCTTTCAGGAGGCCCACCCATCCTGAGGAATCCACACCCTGGGAACTCATTCTTAAAAAGGACCCTTCCCAAGGTAGTCATCCTCAGCTTGATGCTCCTCACCCTCTCCCCTGTGGCTTTAGGGGCACCGCACACTGACCTTGTACTTCAGCTAGATCCGTGGAGATAGAATGGAGACAGAGGGTGGTGCGTGAACAGGTTCAAGATTTCTCCCCCTGCGGGAGGCTGGGGTGTGCATGACCCAAAGGGACTTGTCTAGGAGCTGCAGGTACACCCTCTACGAAATTTAGAAAATACCATCAGATCAAGGTAGAGGTAGGTAGCAGAAGAAAGGAATAGAGTGAGGAGCTGGGTGAGCGATAGGACAGGGGTCTCGGTTACTTTTCTCTTGTTGCTGAGACAAAATACCCAGTGCTCAATGTTAAGGAAGGAAAGGTTTACGTAGCTCACAGTTGGTGGAGGTTTCAGTCTGCCGTCAGCTGGTTCCAAGGCAGGGTGGTGTGGCACAGGGGCCACAGTTCAAGGCTAAAGACAGCAAAGCAGCAAGAGCAAAAGGTGGGGAGGTAGCAAGCCTCTTTTCCTCCCATTCAGTGTGAGCAGGCTGCCACCCCCTAGGCGGGTGTAGCGCTCACACCGTCTCAGTCCCCTCCTCTTGCCCAAGATGAGACTGTTTACAGAACAGAACCCCAGCCCCCTACCCTGAGTCACTTAGTTAAACTTCTTAACTTGTCAAGTTGACACAGTGTGCCAGCCATTGCAGCAGACCCCCAAGTGGCGATGGTGAGGAAGGCAAGGGAAGATCTAATCAGCAAGGTAGTGGGGGTGACATAGCAATCTGGGTTGCAGGGCATTTCTTGTAGGGGGACTTTGTCTATAGCCATGCAATTCACCTAGGGAGGAAAACGGGGTGGGGGTGAGATATCAGGTGAGGGATGGGGCCAGGGTCCATGCGGGCCTCTGACTTCATCTCTGGAGCTCATTCATTTGCTCAGCAGCCTTTGAACGCCAGCTGATGCCAGGCACTATGCTGTACGCTTTCCATGCATTGCCCCCCCCATGGATCTTTTCTAATTTTTCCAGCAGAGGAAACTGAATCTGACAGAGCAGTCAAGTAACTTGCCCAAAAGAGTAGGCAACAAAGCTGAATTCATGCCTAGCTCTCTGGCTGCCAAGTGTATGCCTTGCTCACCAGGCTGTGCTGCCTGGGTCCTGTGGAGCCCTGGGTGGGTGGGGCAGGGATCCATCAGTGGAGGGTGCTGAGGCTGCTCAGTCTGAGCCTGCTGCTCTGCTGGTGTCACCGAGTTGTGGGGAGTGGAGTGTCTGCTTGTGCTCTGCTGTGTGGCTTTGTCAAGCTGTGCACAGTCAGCCAGCTGGGAGAGGCCTGGGGCATGGCGGGGGGCAGGTGAGGAGCTGCTGACTCCACTGCCTGGCCCGGCTGGATGCTGGCCACCCTTGGCTGGACGCTGGCCACCCTAAGGTGCTTAGGCTGCTGATAATAGTGCTTTGGGATTAGAGGCCTTGGGAGGCCAGGTCTGGGCACTCCTGCTAGGGCCCCAAACACTGCTGGGCTTTCCAGAGACAGTGTTCTGGCAGGAGGAGTACCCCAGGAGCCATACCTTGCTCCTACGAAAAGAAGCCAGACACAGGCAGATCTCGTAGGCATCCAGAGACCAAATGCCGGCTGTTTCACTCTTTTCCTCCCAACAGTTCGGAAGCCAAGTGTGGCTTGGTAGAGTGCAATGTCCTCCTGGGTCTCTGTGTGGACCCAGCTATTGTAGGCCGGAACAGCCAGAAGGGCTGAACAGAGGGACTTGCCCTCAAAGGCTGAACCCCGTCTGTACAGTGCTTCTGTAGACCCCAGGCCCTACTCCTTTAGGGTAACACAGACTCGAGACTGTTCTCTACCCCTGAGAATGACCAGTGTGACCAAGAATTTGGGGCTTCTTTGGAGTCTGTTCTGCACCCCTAATCCAAGACTTCTCCCCAGGACGAGTCCGGCTGCAGACAGGAGCGTCTCTGCAAATCGACGGGCTCCGGGTGGAAGACCAGGGCTGGTACGAGTGCCGTGTGCTCTTCTTGGACCGGCACAGCCCGGAAGAGGACTTTGCCAACGGCTCCTGGGTGCACCTGACAGTCAATTGTATGAGGCTGGGGAGCAGGCGGTGGGGAGGGTTTGCAGGAGAATGATGGGGACCCTGGCTGGTGGGAGAGGGGAAGAGGAGCTCAGTGCAGCTGCCGTGCCCCACCCTGCTGACACCCCTCGATTGATGACTTAGCCACCATCTTGCCTCTCCAGTCCCACCCTTTGAGTTTTCCAGTCAGCCACTCTGGCTGTCAGGAAGGGTCTTTTCCTCTCTTCCCTTCTGCCTCCCTGGCCAGAGTGATGGCTAGGGGGCTTGGGCAATTGATCCATGTTTTCAAAACACCTCTTTCACATCGGATCCATTAATCCTCCCACGTAATCCATCTCCTAGGCAAGACAGGCAGAGAAGCAGGCCTTGCTGCTGGTATCTGATGACTGGCCGGGCAGAGTCTAGGACCCAGCTCGTACTCCCTGTACAGTGCTGTGCCTGGCACTTAGCCCTGCTCCCTCCATGCTCAGCACAGCATGAGCCAATAGGCTGGTGTACTTCTCCTCTGGGGCATCGTGGGGTAGATGGGGTGACCCTTGGCTGTCCTGGTGGGTGCAGAGGTGTGGCCTTGAATGGTCTGCCTCACTGGCCTCTTGGACTCAGCCCCAGTGGAGCCCCTGATGACTCTCTGCCCGACAGCCCCCCCTCAGTTCCAGGAGACCCCTCCCCCAGTACTGGAAGTGCGAGAACTGGAGCCAGTCACCTTGCGCTGTGTGGCCCGTGGCAACCCCCAGCCTCGCGTCACCTGGAAGCTCTGGGGACAGGACCTTGGCCGGGGCCAGGGTCAAGTGCAAGTGAGTCCTAGAGCTTGGCAGAGTGGGCCAGCTGGGGTGTGCTGGGAATGTGGTAGCAGAGCTGGAATACAGAGGGGAGCCCTCGGGGCCAGCCTGCTAGATGGTCCTCCGCTTGGCGCTGTCTGCGTCTTCCCCAGCCCAGCATGCGGACTCCCTCTGCTGGCCGGTCTTAGGAGTGCAGGTGTAAGCCTGGCTCAGCCCAGAAGGACGATGTATTCCTTCTCTAGGCACAGAACGGGACTCTGTGGATCCGGCAGGCAGAGCGAAGCAACTCTGGAGTCTACACCTGCCAAGCCTCCAGCACTGAGGGCAGCACCACCCACGCTACCCAGCTGCTGGTGCTAGGTGCTCTTTGGCGGGAGGGCTGGGGGCCTGGGTGAGAGAGGTGGGGAGGCCAACGGCAGGGTGAAAGTGGGAGGCTGAGTTCTGTGCATGGGGTGGGCCAGAGTCCTGTTGTCTAATTTCCTGCTGGAAAGGATCAGTTAGCAGACAAATAGATACTCAGCACCCTACAGTGAGTTGCTGTGGGAGGGACCTGGGTGCTGGAGTAGACCCTTCGGAGCTCTGGCTTTCCCATCTCAATGAAGATGTAAGTTCACATCTTCCTCATAGGCCCAGGAGAGTTTAATTAGCCCTGGGCAGGCACAAAGGTTGCACAAGGAAAGCTGAGGCGCGTGAAGCCTGAGTCACCTTCGCGTTGCCTATTATCTGCATGGGGGCGGGGGGGGGGGTAAGGCAACCTGTGACCCCGTGAGCATAGGCTCTCCATGGTATTCTGGGAGCAGGGTGCTGGCATAGCCTCTGGGATCAGGAATACCTGGAGCGCCCTCTAACCCCCAAGCTGAGACAAGTCTCACCATCTCTCTGCCTTCCTATTTTCACCTACAAAGGGGATGCAATTCCAACCATGCTGGTCCTTGTGAGGGCGCATGGGGTGAGCAAGTGTGGTGTCGGGGCACTCTGGGCTGGCTGTAGAGGGGACCCGTGCTGGGCTCCTATTGTTTTCTCCCCTTGCGGACTTCCAGTGCAGTGGAGCCTGGGAGGAGACAGGAGAGCAGAGCTGCACAGTCAGACTGTTTTGCAGGAGGTGTGTGGCTTGGCTGAACCCTAGTGAAGGGCGTTCCAGAGTAGGGGTTCAGAGTTAGAGAGTGGAAGGGCCGGGAGAGAGCTTGGTGTGGGGACAGCCAGCTCCCACACTGAAGGAGTTCATGAGGGTTGGCATGTGGAAAGATGGTGGTTGGGTGACAGGGTGCATGGGGCCCGATCCAGAAGCATGAGCTCAGTGTGATGGGATCCGAACTGCTGCAGGTTCTGTAGCCTCTGTGCATGAGTGGCCTTTAGTGTGGTGACAACAAGGAGCTTGGGCTGCTTCAGTATCTTAAGGTGAAGCTCAGGGCACCTGGATTAGAGTAGGGGATACAGAGGTGGCCTAGACAAGGTGTGCAGGAACCACAAAGGTAAAGTAGCAGAGCAGAAAACTGAGCCCCTCTTATGTACACACAATGTTAAGCAGGTTGAATGGGGTGCTCTCATGAAGAGGAAGCATTTGGAAAGGGAAGCAGCACCCAAAGAGGCCTTTTGTTATACTTAGTAGGAAGGTCCTGCTTGGGGTGCCCAGGACACAGAAGAACCCTGTGTACCAGAGAGCAGAGCCAAGAAGAGTTACACTGAGGGTTCTGGGAAGGCTGGGCTGAGGCCACTGCTCTCGCCTTATGTTCCCTGCAGGGCCCCCCGTCATTGTGGTGCCCCCCAAGAACAGCACTGTCAATGTGTCCCAGGATGTCTCCTTGGCCTGTCGGGCTGAGTCGTACCCCACTAACCTCACCTACAGCTGGTTCCAGGACGGAATCAACGTCTTCCACATTAGGTAGGGTCACGTATGCCTGGAGCAGTGGAGGTGGGAGCTGACAGCCCTGCCATCGCCTTGACTGGGTAAGGCCCGGAGGACCCCTTGTCACATATGGCGTATTGCAGCCGCCTGCAGTCCCGGGTGCGGATCCTGGTGGATGGGAGCTTGCGGGTGCAGGCCACCCAGCCAGATGATGCCGGCCGCTACACCTGTGTGCCCAGCAATGGCCTCGCACAGCCTCCCTCAGCCTCTGCCTACCTCACTGTGCTCTGTAAGTCTGGCCCCAGCTCTTCCCCTGGCCTTTTGCCCTCTCCTGAGCCAGGCTCTGTCACCCAACTTGCCCCTCCTTTCCCCAGACCCAGCCCAGGTGACAGCAATGCCTCCTGAGACGCCCCTGCCCATTGGCATGCAGGGGGTGATCCGGTGCCCTGTTCGTGCCAACCCCCCACTTCTCTTTGTTACCTGGACTAAGGATGGGCAGGCTCTGCAGCTGGACAAGGTACAGGATTGGGGCAGGAGGTGGAGGGGTCAGCTTGGTGGTGTTCTGGCCAGAAGGCGGTCAGAGTGGCCTTAGCTCAGTATAATTCAGCTCTGCGTAGGAGCACACACATCTCACCAGGTGCTGCATGTGAAACAGCGGGAAAGAAGCCTCCATCTTTCAGGAAGCCACAGCCCACAGGAGAGGGTCAGAAATAGACTCCGCTCAAAGGCCAGGGATAGAGTAAGCCTTCCATTTAGGCCTGATGGAGGGTAGAGGAGCAGCTGATTCTGAGATTTGGGGAACTGGGCCTAGAAAGGTGGGTGGTCATTTCGTGCAGAAAGCAGGGGCCAGAGGGAGCACATGTGTAGTGCATTTGTGGAATGCAAGTTGGGCAATTTGATGAGAGTTGTGTTGCC
This sequence comes from Myocastor coypus, assembly GCA_004027025.1. NCBI lineage: Eukaryota > Metazoa > Chordata > Mammalia > Rodentia > Myocastoridae > Myocastor > Myocastor coypus. The sequence goes on from PVJA010009031.1 coordinate 18,283, forward strand.
TGAAGGAACGTGAGAAGTGTAGGGAAAGTTGAAAAAGAGGTTGGGGCCGAAAGTAAACACAGCACCTGCCAAGCCCATGTTCCCTCCTGCCAAGGTGGTTGGGATCTGTTGTTTGTCTGCAGAGACCCATAAATTCCTTGAGGCTTAGTGTTGCATCTTTTAATCACAGCGTCCTTGGGGCTTTTACAATAGTATTACTATACTTTTTTTTTTTTTTTTTTTGAAGTCTAAAGGCAGTGGAGTATCAGAGCTGTGATTAGAAGCCTGTTTGCCGGATGGATTGCCTTGGAGTAAAAGTCACAGAGGGTAGAGGTGGCCCATGTGCCAGGGCTAAGAAATGTGAGCGACAGGACACAAAGCTGGATGAGCCCTTGTGCTGAGATGGTAGGGTGACAGATTGAAGTGTTTAGACAGGAGAATGGGAAGAAGAGGGGTCCCATATTATGCTGGAGGACAATTGGCAGCCTTTACTGGGATGCAGGAGCCGGTTGGAGGTGGAAGTGGCAGCTTTGCCGCAGAGCTTTGGGAGGACGGCTAGGAGAGATGGCAGCAGGCAGGGAGCCCAGTAGGGCTCAATTCCAGGGTGCGATGGTCAGGTACCGCCCCTCTGTAGGAAGGAGAGGAGGAGAGCTGAGCTTCACAGAGACCGATGGTAGGCCTAGGGGCGGAGCTGTGGGGTCCCTGCCTGCTGGGAGCTGCTTGTTCTACCTCCATCCTCGCCTGTCTCTGCTGAATTCCTTTCTCTGGTTGGCATCTTTTCTTCCTTGCAGCTCCCTGGCTGGTCTCAGGGCACAGAAGGCTCACTGATCATCGCCCTGGGGAATGAAGATGCCCTGGGAGAATACTCCTGCACCCCCTACAACAGCCTCGGTACTGCTGGGCCCTCCCCTGTGACGCGAGTGCTGCTCAAGGTGAGGCCCAGGTGGGCCAGGGCCTGGTCCACAGCAGCAGTGGGTCAGGTGGCGGAAGATGTCTGCCGAGACCGGCAGTCGACACACGTGGGAGGGCCTTGCAGGTCTGTGTTTGCCGTGGTGGCCACCGCAGCAGCAGTTGTCAGATGCTGTTCCAGGGGGGGTTGTGGAGATACTGCTGGGAAGGTGGGACATCAGTCAGGTGACACATTCATAAAATGAGCTAGCTGGGGGCTGGGGAGATAGCTCTGTGGCACAAGTGCCTGCCTGGAAATGCAAGACCATGAGTTTGAACCCCAGCCCTGCAAAAAAAAAAAAAAAAAGCTATCTGCTTCAACTCCCACTCATCTCAACCATGCTGCTGCTGTCACTGGGTGTTGGGGAGGGACACAAAGGGCCGGGGGGGGGGGGAGTGATTTGTAGAGGTTTGTACCTCTCAGGAGAGTTCTGCTCAGCCCACCAGTCTTTACCCATCCTGCTGTTTCCCTCGGCCTCATAAGCTGGGGGTGGGGGCAGACACACAGAGCTAGAGAGAAATGGAGCGAGAGGTGAGGACAGAGACTGAGACATGCGGTGTGGCAGGGAGCTGGGAGTATTGCAAGGACCCAGCCCAAGACAGGTGAGGAGAAGCCGGGAGCAAGGCTCCTCCCAATGCAGATCTGGCCTGCAGGTTCCCCCAGCCTTTATAGAACGGCCCAAGGAAGAATATTTCCAAGAAGTAGGACGGGAGCTACTCATCCCCTGCTCCGCTCAAGGAGACCCTCCTCCTACTCTTTCCTGGGCCAAGGTAAGGCTCTGCCCCCACTCTGCCCCGATCCATGCCCCCTGCCTCCTTGCCTCTGCGTCCTGGTCCTGTTCATAGGAAAGAGGATCTGGGCAGGAGTGGTTCTGTCAGAAACAGGGTGGGGAGGCGAGAAGCCTCCTAGAGAGATGAGCGGCCCCCTTGGTGAGGGGTGGCTGCGTGTGTCCTCAGGGCTGACCAGTGCTTCTGCAGGTGGGCCGTGGGCTGCGGGGCCAGGCCCAGGTGGACAGCAACAGCAGCCTCATCCTGCGGCCACTGACCAAGGAGGCCCACGGGCGCTGGGAGTGCAGTGCCAGCAATGCCGTAGCCCGAGTGGCCACGTCCACCAATGTCTACGTGCTGGGTCAGTGGCTGGAGAGCATGCCAGGGCCAGGGAAGGCCATGTGGCGTGGGCATGGGGAAATCATATTTAGAGGCCCGGATGGGGGACTGTGGGTTTGGGACCTATGGGATGATTGGTGGGGATCAGACCCTTCCTGTGAACCCCAGGCTTCACTCCCCTTTAGCACGTTAACTGTCACCCCCTACCCAGGCACCAGCCCCCATGCAGTCACCAATGTGTCCGTGGTGCCTTTGCCAAAGGGTGTCAATGTCTCCTGGGAACCTGGCTTTGATGGAGGCTATCTACAGAGATTCAGTGTCTGGTACACCCCACTGTGAGTAACTCAGGCCTGTCTTCACCCTGATCCGTCCAGCTGCTTCCCTTTTCCCAGCCCTCACACCTACCTGTGTCCCAGCTCTGCTGCCATTTCCAGAGACTCATTAGGTGTTCAGGTCCCAGGTCCTGGGGCTTTGGGTAGAGAGGGGAGGTCCTCTCTCTGGACTGCAGGCCTTCTCATGAGATGTCTCTCCACTTCCCATGTGCCCTAGGGCCAAGCGTCCGGACCGAGCCCACCATGACTGGGTGTCCCTTGCGGTGCCTGTAGGGGCTGCACACCTCCTTGTGCCAGGGCTGCAGCCCCACACGCAGTACCAGTTCAGCGTCCTAGCTCAGAACAAGCTGGGGAGCGGTCCCTTTAGCGAGATCATCTTGGCTGCCCCGGAAGGTGAGGGCCTCGTGCCGCAGAGCAGCAGAGGCAGGGATGAGGGCAGTCTAGGTCTTGGGAGTGCAAGGGGGCACAGATGCCGGGCAGTGGGGTATGCGAGGGTCCCCACAGAATATATCGGCACTGGGGGGGCTGCGGGAGACCAGGGAGGGGTGAGGTGAGGGGACTGGGATCTCTGACTTGCCTGTCTGTCCCATTCAGCACTTCCTACCACACCAGCTGTACCCAGTCTCCCACCAACAGAGACACTACCTTCCCTGTCTCCTCCTCGGGGTCTGGTGGCAGTGAGAACGCCCCGGGGAGTACTCTTGCATTGGGAGCCCCCAGAACTGGTCCCTAAGAGGCTGGATGGCTACGTTCTGGAAGGACGGCAAGGCTCCCAGGGCTGGGAGGTGCTAGATCGAGCTGTGGCCGGCACGGAAACGCAGCTGCTGGTGCCAGGCCTCATCAAGGTGTGTGTGGGAGGCCAGGCCTGCGGCGGGGGGCTCCTCCTCAGTGACCTCCGTGACCCGAGCTCCACCTTCCCTGCTTGATTTGCCGGTATTCACCTCTCTGCCCTACCTCGATTTCACCTCCCAACTACAAAGTCTTTAGGAGTGGGGCTGGGAGCGCACCACGGGGCCTTGACCTCTTTCCTGCCACCCACACTCCCAGGATGTTCTCTACGAGTTTCGCCTGGTTGCCGTTGCGGGGAGCTATGTCAGCGAAGCCAGCAACACAGCCAACATCTCCACTTCCGGTGAGAACATGTTGGGACCAGAGGAAAGTGGGGTTTGCGCTTGCGGGGCTCCCAGCCCCTGACCCTTCTTCTGCGTCCTGTATCCAGGCCTGGAGGTCTACCCCTCGCGCACGCAGCTGCCTGGCCTGCTGCCTCAGCCTGTGCTGGCAGGTGTGGTGGGCGGTGTCTGCTTCCTGGGCATAGCGGTCCTCGTGAGCATCCTGGCCGCCTGCCTCATGAACAGGCGCAGGGCTGCACGACGACGGCGCAAGCGCCTCCGCCAGGGTAGGCTCCCACACTTGTTTCCAGCCCCTCTCCTCCCTGGCCTCCTCCCTGGGAAGGAGAACCTTCCCTTCCACAGAGCCCAGGGGCTCTTGGCTTTCCTACCTTTTTCCCAGCCCAACGGGAAAGAGGCTGGATTCCTTGCATCGGGTGGGCCCTGGAGAGCTTGTTTTTTGCCGGGTCACCTGCTCTTCTGCCCTTACAGATCCACCTCTGATCTTCTCCCCACCAAGGAAGTCTGGCCCACAGTAAGTCTCATTATTATACTGGCCTGAAACTGGCTGCTTCCTCCTCTGCACCTTGGGGAGGGGCAGAGAAGCTGGAGTGGGTGGGAACTGAATGCGGAGAGGCCCAGCCTGGGCAGGGGCCCAGCGTCGCCTGTGCCTTCCCTCCACCCTGCCACCATGGTGGTCCTCTCCTCGCTTGCTCTCCCTAGCTCTGCTCTGTTGTGCACCAAACCTCTCCAGGACAGATCCTGATCTCCTGTCCTTCCCCAGCTCTGCTCCGGGCTCGGGCAGCCCCGACAGCGTGGCCAAGCTGAAACTCCAGGGCTCCCCAGTCCCCAGCCTGCGCCAGAGTCTGCTTTGGGGGGAACCTGTTCGTCCCCCTAGCCCCCATCCGGATCCTCCATCTAGCCGGGGACCCTTACCCCTGGAGCCTATTTGCCGAGGCCCAGATGGGCGCTTTGTGATGGGACCCACGGTGGGGGCCCCCCAAGAAAGGTCAAGCCTGGAGCGGGTGGAACTTCAAGCCTCATCCCAGCATCCGGCTCGGTCCTTTGACTGTAGCAGCAGCAGCCCCAGTGGGGCACCCCAGCCCCTCTGCATTGCGGACATCAGCCCCATTGGGCCCCCTCCAGCAGTGTCGCCCAGTCTCCTACCAGGTCCAGGACCCCTGCTCCAATACCTGAGCCTCCCCTTCTTCCGGGAGATGAGTGTGGACGGCGACTGGCCCCCTCTTGAGGAGTGCATCCCGGCTCAACCCCCAGATTACATGGATACCAGGCCCTGCCCCACTTCGTCTTTCCTTGGCCACCCTGACTCCCTGCCTATATCCCCCAGGGCAGCCCTTCCTAGGGCCATGGTAGGGGCTGGGGCCACCTCAGAATCCCCTTACACAGTCCTGGCTGACTGGACACTGAGGGAAAGGCTACTGCCAGGCCTTCTTCCTGCTGCCCCCCGGGGCAGCCTCACAAGCCAGAGCAGCGGCCGGGGCAGCGCCTCCTTCCTGCGGCCCCCATCCACAGCCCCCTCTGCGGGGGGCAGCTACCTCAGCCCAGGACCAGGAGACACCAGCAGCTGGGCCAGTGGCCCTGAGAGGTGGCCCCGGAGGGAGCATGTGGTGACAGTCAGCAAGAGGTGAGGGCAGTTGCTGCCTGTGCTTGCCCTCATCTGGGTTCTATACTGACTGTTGGTTCAGCTCTTCTCCCTCACGCACCCAATATTCCATACCCTGTCTTCACTGCTCCCAGCCTGGGGCCTAGAGACCTTGTCTTCTGTTAGATGGTTTTGCCAAGGTGCAGGAATCTTCAAGGGGACCCTATGGCCAAATCTAATTTGGGGGACACCAGGTTCAGACTTTGTTTTGTTCACACTGATGCTTGTCCCTTTCACAGGAGGAACACTTCCGTAGATGAGAACTATGAATGGGACTCAGAATTCCCTGGGGACCTGGAATTGCTGGAGAATCTGCCCCTGGGCTTGGCAAGTTCCCGGATCCGACCCGAAGCTGAGCCAGAGCTAGGTGCGCAGGCCTGTAGCTGGCAGGCCCTGGTGGTGGTGCTCACCCCGGCCACCTGAGGGCCGCTCTGTGCCATCAGCCTGTGTCAGGCTTCTCTTCTGCAGCTTGTGTTTTGTTCTCTCATCCATCTGCACCCAAAGGCCCTTTGCATCTTCCTGAGTGCCAGGGCCGCTTCGCTCACTGTGCTGCCTTCCTCATGCAGGCGCGAAGACTCTGACTCTAGAGGAGGGCTGCTCCCTGAGCACTGCTCATGCTCCTGGCCCTGAGGCTCGCTGTGCCGCTCTCCGGGAGGAGTTCCTGGCTTTCCGCCGCCGCCGAGATGCTACCCGGGCCCGGCTACCAGCCTATCGGCAGCCAGTCCTCCATCCTGAGCAGGCCACGCTGCTGTGAATATCCCCAGTGTGAGGCCAAGTGGACCTGCACAAGGCCTATGGACCTGTAAAGGAGGCACCCGGCGAGACCTAGCTGCAACTTGGGGCACTGTCCTGTACGCCTTGGTGCCTAGGCAGAGACCCTGATGGTGGGATTGGGTGAGCTTGGTATGGGATGTAGGTGAGTCTGGAGTCTGGAAATTGGAGCAGGGATCTTAGACTGTCCCTGTGTGTGGGCATGCACGTGCGTGTGTGTGTGTGTGTGTGTGTGTGTGTGTGTGTGTGTGTGTGGTGCGAGTGAAGTTTTTTACAGGTGAATAAAGTCTGAAAGTTATTCTTGTGTATCTACCTTTGCATCTGAGAGAAGTGGGAAGACCCCAGTACCCTTAAAGAAGAGGGGGACCTTGCACTAATGGAGGTGCTTTCAACAGTCATTCCCAAAGCACTTACTGAGCACCTGCTGAGCTTGGCTACTAAAGACCAGCCGTTCTGTGAGAAAATGCAAAGTTCACTTAGATATGACATTGTCCTTGAGGAGTTCTTTCTAGCCATTGAGGCAGGGAAGTAAAGAAATGGTTACACTATGATGCGATAAATTCCTAGATAAAGCCGTGTGTGGGTTATTGTGGTAACACAAAGGGAAGAGTTCAGCTGGAGTCAACATTTAGTGAATATTTACAGTGTGTTCTCAGGAAAATGTTACATATGGGGCATCTTTGGGATCCCTCCCAGAAGGCGATAATAGCCATGGCAGCATTTGGGAGTGCCAGGCCCTGCTGTAAGCTCTTCACAGATCCCATTTAGTTCTGTACAGCTGTGCATCCTGGTGATTTTCGTTGGCTTCTTTTGTAGACCAAAAGTACAGCATGGAGTGCTTCAGTCATTTGTCCCAAAGTCATAAAGTGGGTAAGGGCTAGAGTAGGTGAAATGACAGTCAAGGTGGAAAAACACCCCACGCGGGTCACTGGGCCTGGTGGGCTAATGGTGCAGGCCTGTAATCCCAACACTCTAGGAGGCTGAGGCTGAAGGGTCCCAAGTTTGGAGCCCCTACTGGGCAACTTAGACCCAGCCTTTATAATGGTTCGGGAGTGAAAACACTTGTCACTCAGGAGAACTGAGCAGGGCAGGGAGGGGAGGAACCAAGCTGGGAAGTTCAGAGGATGCTGCTTGTTGATGTGTATTGGGCTCAACAGGGCCCCCTGCCACCTGTGAAGAACCCCACTGAGGGCGGTAAGCAAGAGCCCTTCCCAGGAACGCAGCTTCAGTGGAGTGCTTGGGAAGCAACGCCAGGTTAGAGAGCAGCAGGCAAAAGAAGTCAAGACTGAACCTCGAGTCCCAACACCCGACCACGCCCTTTGCGCCCCGGGCAAGGCAAGCTATGACCTCACGGTTAGTTTCTGCCCAGGCTTGAAGCTCTTGGCAAACAAGACCGCATGGTGGTGCTGTTCTGGCCTGTCAGCCCCGGGCCTGTCGTCACACCCTCGCTACTCAGGGGAGGGTTTTCCTGTGCCTCCGTTTACCTTGCTAGTCTTTAACAAACGAGAGGTCTCTGCCCACATACACGTGCCCACAGTTCCGAGCTCATCCAGGCAGGAAGTGTCATATTGTAACATGAAACCCGTGGGCGCCTGGGTGGAGGCTGAGATTCGCTTGGGAGACCCCTGAAGCGGCACCCTACACTCTACAGGTGCTTTAATCTTCATTGGCTAGCCTGTCTCCTTAAGTATTCTCGGGCCTTGACCGTTGCGGCGCCTTTAAACCCTCGGGGCCCTCGCCCCGCCCCTGGTCCGCCCTGTCTGAGGCGGGACCCTCCTGAAAACCCCTGGCCCGCCCGGCCGGTGCGCAACACTCCAGCTGCAGCCCCTGCCGCGCACGCTTAGTATCCAGCCTCCCGAACGGTGAGCGGGACTCGGGGGTCGGGGTGGGGTGGGGTGGGGTGGGTTGCATGCTCGATGGAGAGCAAGAAGCCAGCGCTCCAGACTTGCTCTGCAGTGCTTGGAAATCCAGAGCTGGCGCCAGCAAAGTGTATGATCGCTCTGCTCCGCCCTGTGCTGTCAGGTCGTGTCTGCGAACCTTGTCCCAGCGTTGCAGAGCGGTGAGCTTAGGCGAGGTTTGCAGCAGCATGGACGGGGCGGCCATGCGGAGTGGGGCTCTGGGACCAGCCCCTCTCGCTGCAGAACCTCGCGTGACCCCAGCGTAGAGGGTAAGGGGGGGGCATGAGGCGTCGGCTGTGAGCCCGGGTGCGGGGTGCTCGGGTCTAGCTCCTCCACTTCCTGGTTCCTGGAGCACGTGTGGGCGCCGCATGTCCTCAGGACCCTCGAGGCCGCTCTTGCTTTACTTCTGCTGCCTCGCTGTGCTGGGGATTAGGGATCACGGGCAAAGCAGGGGACTCCGCGCATGGGTCCTGTGTGGTGGCCTGGCCTTCTGTGAGGCGCCCTGGTCTACAGGAGAACCCTTCCCCCGACCTCAGGCTACTGGTGGCCCCGGTGCTCCCCGTCTGGGTGAGAAGGGGATAGCTGGTTTCCGGCCTGCCCTCTCCTACCCGCGCCCGCCGCCCCCTCCCGTGCCCCCTGCTGCTGGGAAAGCCGGCGGTGGCTGCGGGCGGGCGGGCTGCCCAGACCACTGCGTCACCCCAGTGGCGGGCGGCAGCGGTGGGGTGACTCATCCGCTAACGGCCCAGGGTGTGGCCGGGTGGGGGGGGTCGGGGGAGGTAGGGGCTGGATCTGCAGAGCCTGCAGCGCTTTGCGGCCTTCCTGCCTTTCCGGTCTCCAGGGTCCCGTGTCAGAGCGGCCCAAAGACTAGGTTAATGTGGGATGCAGTGTGGAGACGTGCGTAGGGCGTGGCACCCTCTGGTGTGGACCAACTTTACTTTGTTCTCTGGGACTCTAAATACCGGTAGGGGACGGCCACCGGTCCGCCACTCACAGTTTCTTTTGCCCGCCCCAAGATGCCTACCTCAAAGAGCGGAGGAGGTCAAGGTAGAGTGGGCGGGCCAGGCCCTATAGTTCCAGAAGGAAGAGCCGAAGCCTTTGTGTACTGTGTCTCCTGGCCCGCACCTCAGCTTTAGTCTCTCTTTTGCCCACCAGGGTCGCCTCTAATCCTTCATTCACACCATCCCTGCACCCTCCAGGAATTGCAGGTGTGAGGTCTCTAGCCATCCCGGGCAGTTGGTCGAATGCTTCTGCCTTTCTAACCCGAAACCCGATCTAGGCACCTATACTGCCTCTACAAACCTCCACCCCCATAGCTGCCACCTCCAGGGTCTCCTGCCCTTGGATCTCCCCAAGGGTTGCTGTGAGGGCCACGCTTGGGCGATGTGCTCAGGGGTTGAGGAAGAATGTGTACACAGGCCCAGGTGTCTCTGCCTGGCGTCCCCACCCTGCCGGTATTCTTATATTTGGTACACAAAAGCCATGGCAACGCCCCCACCCCCACCCGCGTGCCGGGTGGCTTCCTGTTTGTGTCGCTTCAGCTTACCCTTCTGCTGGGGACTCTAGGAGGTGAGGGGACGTCCCCTGTCGGGAGGGAAATCTGGCCTAAGGCCTCCCCTTCCCCACAGTTCTGCCGTCCTCGGGTCACCTTGCTCCTTATGCTGCCCTTCCCTAGTCCCAGTCTTATCTGTGAGCCGTCTGCGCGGCCACAACTCTCTCCCTCAGCCTTGAATCTCCCCACTGACTGGGTGTTCCCCCTTTCTTCCATGTCCACGTGGAGTTGCTCAGCCCAGGGGCTGGGGTGGGGCAGAGGGCTGGTGTGCCTTTCCTCGCCGGCCCCTCCTCCTCTCTGTGCTTTCATCGGGTCGTGGGGAGGGCTGGGGCTTATTCCCACAGCTGAAGTCTGCTGTGGCGACTCAGTTTCTTTCTGCCAGCCCATCCCTCAAGTTGTTCAGACGGTACCTTCCCTGCCTTTCCTTTGCATCTGGCATTTCCTCACCTGTCTCGGAGCTAGGTGCGGCATTTTTCCTGACCAGTAGGAGGCTGGCTGTTTCCCCTTTCTTTGGGGCAGGGCAGGGGCAGGTCACCAGGAAGGGCTTCCCCAGCTTCCACTACCAGCCAGATCCCATCTTCAGCGGCTGTCTGCCTGGTGGGGGGGTGAGGAGAGACCGCGGCTTCACGGGCTGGCCTGCCCCTTCCCAGAGCCCTCCCCACTTCCCCTGTGGCTCTGAGCCTCAGGGCTCTAGGGCAGTGGCCCCAGAGCAGAATGGAGACAGTGCAGCTGGAGGCCTGACTCTGCCAGCTGTGCCCCAGCCAACTATGCCCTGGCCACAGAGTCCCCAGGGAGGGGCCCTCAGCAGCCATCCTTTGCCCCAAGGTAGGTCTGAGGTCCAGGACTGCTACCCTGGGCAGGGGAGGGGAGGACAGTGGACAGGCCTGGCCTTAGGCCCTTTGTGACCCCTGTGTGTGTTGGCCATCGTCTGTCCTTTGCCTGTGCCACAGTGACCCCTGGGGCCTCTAGTTCCCTGGAAACAGCCCTGAGACCCAGGTGGGCATAGCAAAGCTGCTCCAGGAGGAAAGTCTGCAAAAACACCGGGAGAAGGGAGTTTGTGAGCATCGCAGCCATGGTCCGTCTTCCTATCCGGGTTTCCGGCCATTCCTCTGTGGTCAGAGGTTACAGGCTTACAGAGACTGAGTGGCGGCTGAGCAGCTGGGCCTGGTGGGGGAAGCTTCCCCCCTTTCTCCTCAGCCACTCCACCCACCTCTTCCCCCAGCAGATTGGTGTGGCTGATGATGTGGGTCAGGACCCAGACTGACATTTATCTGGACTCATTTTCAGGCTGGGGGAAATGGAGTGGGTGGTGGTTCATGAGGTTTAAAAATAACTGATTTATAGAGATGTCTGCGGGAAACGTGCAGCTCCAGAAGCTACACTAGAAAGGAGAAGCCATATTGGAGAAGGGGGAGGAGTTTGACCAAAGGCGCCAGAGCTAAGGCTGAGGGGCCATGGCCTGACTCCTCTGGACAGAGACCAGCCCACCCAGGGGTCCTTTCACCTCTGTGCTCGGGAGAGGGGGCCAGAATGACTTCATCCCTTAAGTCCATCTAGCCTGGAGCCCAGTGTGGGTGCAGGGGCGGCTCCCTTACCTCGCCTGAATACAGGTGCTTGTCCTAGGGAGGCACTTTGGTGAACAACCCGAGTCCACCTCGACTTCCAGGCAGCGAGGAGAGCCCACAGAGGGTGAAGATGAGGGCAGGAAATGGCAGAATGGGAGATGTTGCCTCTTCTCTGTTTCCGGTCCCCTAGACACTAGTAGCTCCCTAGGATTTCCTCGGCAAGTAGGGGAGCTCCTAGTGAGGTGGTGGTTGGGGCTGACTGCCACAGTGAGGTGGTGAGGTGCACCCACAGTGAGAAATGACCCAGCTCCTACTAAGCATTGTCCTCAAACCTTGGAGTTAACAGAATCCCTCCTGGACACTTCCCCTCCTTCTCTTTCAAATTCCCCTGAAAATACGCCCAAGGCTGTGGCATTAGGTTTCTATTGTAGTGTAACAAACTTCTCTAAACTTAGCAGCACCTATATGGTGTCTTAGAGTTCTAGAGGCCACAGCAGGGTTTCACTGACCAAGGTCTAGGTGTTGCTAGGGTATGGTTATTGAGGGGGGAGAGCAGGAAAGAATCTGCTTCCTTGCCTTTTCTGGCTTCTAGGGGCTGCCTCCCTCGCTTGGTTCGTGACCTTCCGTTGATTATTTGTCCTGCTCTGACTTGCTTGGTAAGGACCCTTGTGACTACGTTTGGGTCAGCTGGATGAACTGGGATCATCGGTGCAGCTCAAGATCCCTAATTTTAATCCCATTTAGGAAGTCGCTTTGGCCTGTAAGGGCGGTACAACCACAGACTGTGAATTAAAACGTGGACACCTTTGGGGTGGGGATGTTATTTTGCCTACCACACCCTTTCCTAGAAGGGTGAAAGGGAATTTGTTTTGGTGGCTTGGTTTCTCATGCAAAATTCCCTTTTGTCTGCTGAAGTAGTCTGTAGCCAGGCCTTCCTATTCCAGCAAGCCCACCGAGATTGGCTCTGCACAGCTCGTTTTGTTCATCTCTATCTCTGGGACCTGAACTTTGAAGTTTACAATTTCTTGTGGGTAGCCCTTCTCCTGGTCTGTGTACTGACTTTGTTCCGTCAAGGGCACTGTGGGCCCGTTAGGGACCTAGGACCTCCATCGTTTCTGTAGTTCTTAGCAACAGTAATAAATGCCCAGTTAAAACCCAGTAGTTTGGGACCCGGTGGGATGGCTCAGTGGTCTAAAGCGCCTGCTTGGGAAAGCTTGGGCGGCTTCAGGGACCGCGGTTCGATCCCCAGCACCACATGCTGCGCCAGCCCTGCTCTCGGGGCGGGCTGAGCCGGCCATAAAAATGAGTAAGTAAACAAACAAAGGTTCTGAAACAAGAAAAAAAAAATAAATCAATAAAGTAAAAAATTCAAAAAATAAAAAAGTAAACCTTAAAAAAAAAAAAAAAAAAAAAAAAAAACAATGGTTGATGAAGCGTAGATCCTTTCAGCCTTCCAGGCCCTGACCTAGGTTTTGGGAAGGACTCCCTGTTATCGCTCCTGTCTGACTCAGTCGTTTTCTTCCCAGTGTAGTAAAGAGTGTGGTTGTAGTTACAATAATGAGTTTTGCTTTTATAAAAATGATCTTTCCAAAAAAGAGCAGGGCCCAATCACTTACTTCATTGTCTATTTCAGTGGGTAGTAGAACCGTTTGTTGAAATGTGATGTAGTGGGGACCCTCAAGATAAAAGACAGACTGGCTGTCACAGAGTGAGAGAATGCAGAATCCTGGGCAGTGCTGATTCAGTGCATGTCTGAGTGGGCCGGCCAGATAGCTCAGCGGACTAAAGCGCCTGCTCAGGCAGAGCATATAAGTCAGATTCCATCCTGGTGGGCAGTGCCGCCCCCACCCCCAGATGGTGATTGAGACTGGGTGTGGTGGTGCACGCCTGTAATCCCAGAGGCTGAAAACAGGGGAATCACTAGGAGTCCAATCTGTGTAGTGAGATCCTGTAGATACTGTTCTAAAATACATTGTTTTTTTTAAAAAGTGTATGCCTGAGAGGTGTAGACTTTAGTAACAATCCTGCTTCTCACCCTTCGGACCTACATTGGAAAATGTGGTGTGAATACCCCACGGCTGAGCACAGGTCTGCTTGTGTCTTCTGCCCAGCTCTCCACAGCTGCCATAGGCGTTCAGCATGGCCAACAGGGGACCTGCATATGGCCTGAGCCGGGAAGTACAACAGAAGATTGAGAAACAGTATGATGCTGACCTGGAGCAGATTCTGATCCAGTGGATCACCACCCAGTGCCGCAAGGATGTGGGCCAGCCCCAGCCCGGGCGGGAGAACTTCCAGAACTGGCTCAAGGATGGCACGGTGAGAGCTGGGCCCTCACTGCACTGGTGGGGCAGGAAGGCAAGGTTGGGTCTGGGGATCCAGCAGTTGTTTAGTCTGAGAAGAACATAGGGGCCCAGCCTCTTCATCAGCCTGAGTATTTTTGTCAAGGATAGGAGAAGCCCCATACTTTGCTTCTGTCCATAGAGGGAAGGTCAGGGTGAAAGTACCTCCCCCTCACCAACCAAGGTAACACACTAGGAGGGGCTCAGGTAACAGCAGAGGACAGTGGCGCTGAGAGGGGATATGGGAGGGTGGACTGTGGAGAGTGACAGTGGAGTAGCAAGGGGGGACTGAGCTCTGGTTTGTTGCTCTGTGGCTCAGAAGGAGAAGGAACCTCTGTGGCTCACTCTGGGTCACTGGCACTGAGTGTTGTGACACTGATCTGCAGGTGGGTCCTCACCTCTGTCTACCGCTCTCCTCGCCCAGGTGCTGTGTGAGCTCATCAATGGACTGTACCCCGAGGGCCAGGCCCCGGTGAAGAAGATCCAGGCCTCCACCATGGCTTTCAAGCAGATGGAGCAGATCTCTCAGTTCCTGCAGGCAGCTGAGCGCTACGGCATCAACACCACTGACATCTTCCAAACCGTGGATCTCTGGGAAGGTAAGACAGGCTCAGGGGCTGGAGGCTGTGTCAGCCTGGAGACCAGAGATTGGGGCTAGGCCTCCTCGATGGGGGAAGGAACAAGTTCATGGCTTCTGAAAACAAAGGAGGGTGTGTATGTGTTGCATAGGGGAGTTGGCCATGTTGCAGTTTGAGTTGGAACAGAGAGTGAACATTTTGGATGCCAGGCTGCTTGCTGACTGATTATTAGAGGCCAACACAGCCCTCTTCTAACAGGAAAGAACATGGCTTGTGTACAGCGGACACTGATGAACCTGGGTGGGCTGGCGGTGGCCCGGGACGACGGGCTGTTCTCTGGGGACCCCAACTGGTTTCCTAAGTAAGTATTGCTGGGGCAGCTGTGGAGGCCCTGCAGGCAGCGACCCGCCCAGTCCCGTCCCTGGGGTGCAAGTGATCCCTTTGTAGCAACTGGTTCCTTACAAAGCACTCTTATACGATTCAGCGCAATTCTCATAGCCCTTTGGGGTGACAAGTGACCGTCCCTTCAGAAAGATGAGGAGGTGGTGCTTAGGGCTGAGCTGGTACTCGTCCTTGAGTCCACTGCAGAGCTTGTGTTCTGCCCAGGGAAGAGGTTTGCTGGGGCACCCTCGGACCTCCTCCTCACCAGTACTCCCTTCCTACCCAGGAAATCCAAGGAGAACCCTCGGAACTTCTCAGACAACCAGCTGCAAGAGGGCAAGAATGTGATTGGGTTGCAGATGGGCACCAACCGCGGAGCATCTCAGGCAGGCATGACTGGCTACGGGATGCCACGCCAGATCCTCTGATCCTGCCCTGCCCCTGCCTGCCCTCCCATGAATGGTTAATATATATGTATATATGTTTTAGCAATGACATTCCCGGAGAGCCCCACAAAGCTCTCAAGCTCCTCTCTGCCGGGGTGGGCATCCAACCTCTCCTGTCTCTTCTGGAGTGCCTTAATGGCACCTCTCCCCTTGGACATACTAATACATTCCTTCTCTACACCCATGAAAACTGGACCAACTTTTCCCCTGGGACCAACATTTGTGGGGGGTCTTAACCCTCCACCATTCCAGTCCTCTTTCTCTTTGGCCTCTCCTGACTCTGAGCCTGTCCTTGGGTCAGAGTCAGGGATGCTACCTTCGGGCTTGGTCTTGGGCTGGCCTTCCTTCCCCACAGCCCTGACTGTAGGGACTTAATTTATAGGGAGAGGCCTGTGGGGACTTGCCACTCCCGCCACTGCTGGGCTGTGCTCCCCATGCATCTGGGGCAGCCCTGGCAGAGGCCTTCTTGGTTTCTCATTTTTCCATTCCCCTTGCTGTGGGCAAGGGGTGGGGTTGAGGGGATAGAAGAGGGAAGGCTGCCCACCATGACCTGGGGCTTGAGGAAGAAGACTTTGCTGATTTAAATAAAGAATCATGGTCTTTTTTGGATGGATTCTGGCTGTGTCTTGGGCCACTATGCCCAGTGTGGGGAAGGGAGGAATACTGGGCAAAGGGCAGAGGTGGCACAGAGAAGAGGGCAGAGGTGGGAGTTTGCCATGCTAAGCCTGTCTTTGGTTTCTTTCCTATCCTCTGTTGCACTTGGCTTAGAGGAGGGCCTGTTGGGGATGAGAAGGGGTAAGACCTCTCAGCTGTCCTTGGAAGGGAGCTAGATGCAGGACATGTGGGCAGTGTCTGCAGGGAGGTGGGGTCCTCCCCACCATGGCTCGGGCAGCCCTGTCCTGTGCTCCAAGTCAGGCATACAGCTTCATGGCCAGTGCTGATGGGCCGAGGGTGTCAGCCTAGTTCTAAGTCCTGGGCTGAGGTCCCCAGGTAAGAAGCCCCTTTGGGCAGCAGCAGGGCGTGGACCTGTGTGTCACCATAGGTCACAGAGCTTAGGGGCTGAGGGTAGAGTTGCAGTGATGAGGGGGAAGCTGGGGAACGAGTAGCAGTGAGCTGGTGCTGGTAGCTGAGGGACCATCCCATGGAAGCCCTGGTGGTTGATCCTATGTGAGGAAAAGTCTCCCTTCCCACAGGATGACCTTGGACCAAGATAATCAACTGGGTCAAGTTGTCCCTAGCCACCACCCTGCTCCAGGCATAAATGTGTCATCTCTTACGAATCACACTCAACCCCAGGCCTTTGGATCAGCCCCATTGTCTTCCCAGAGAGAACCTCAAGGACTCTCACCTCCTGGGTCATTGGAACCCGCCTCCATTAGCCAGCTGCTAGGGACTGGCCTCCAAGGTCCCTGTGTCTCTGCTTTAGGATATCTCCGTCTGCTTAGGAGAAAGCCACAACTTAGAGCCTGAGGGCGACAGATTACACGCTTTCATTTTCCTCCCCCAGAGACTCCTCAGCTCCACTGTGGCTGCCTCTTCCTAGAAGCATCCACTGCGTGCCAGGCCTGTGCTGTTGTTTTAGAGCTGTCTGCTCTGTGGCTCCTGGCCTTGGCCTGGTACCACACTGGGAGAGGTTGTACTTACTTGCTTGCTGCACACCCAGGGGCTGAGGCACAGATAAGATAGGCTGCAGGATCTGGGCAAATTCCCAGGGGATTAACTGTCACTCCACCCCTTTATCTCCCACTCTGGAAAGCTTTGTGGAATGCCTGAGGATGGGGTGGGGAGGTGGGGATCACTTCAGAGAAAACATTGAATTTACGGATATTTATACTGAAAAGCACTGCAACTTGCAGCCTTCCCCGATTTAACCATTTACAGGTACAGAATTATTGGCCTCATTCTCCACAGTTCTCTGGGACATACGCCAGCCACAGCACCAACATGGCCTCCCAGCAGTGCCCCCAGGCGGATACCCTATGCTGTCACCCTCATCTTTCGAGGTGGGCTTTGGGGCTCAGAAAGGGCCACAGACTTGTCCAGGGCCACATGCCAATGAAGTGGGGGAGAGCAGGTGCTGGAGGAGTCCAGGTAGATGTAGTAGAGCCTCTAGCTGGGCCTGTGCCCTTGCCGGCCCAGCCTGCAGGGGGCTGTGGAGTGGTGAGGTACGGTGCCCCTGGCCTCTAACCTGTGAGAGTAAAGCTGCTGTGATGATCTGTCAGATCCGTGTGCACAGCACTTCGGAGAGTGAATGAAGTCACTCAAGAAAGGTTTATGCAGGGCCTGGCGGGATGGCTCAGTGGTCTAAAGCGCCTGCTTGGAAAAGCCTGGGCAGCTTCAGGGACCCAGCACCACATGCTGCGCCAGCCCTGCCCTCCGGGCAGGCTGAGCCAGCCATAAAAATAAGTGAATAAGCAAAG
>PVJA010009031.1:35467-62223 GCA_004027025.1 Myocastor coypus
AAAAAAAAAAAAAAAAAAACAAGAAAGGTTTATGCAGGTAATGCCCCGCTGGACTCATTCAGGGAACCTTCAGGTGGCCTGGTCTCTACTCCTGGAGTCACCTTTTCACCAGAAACACCCACTGGCTTTGCAAGACCCTCATTCCCCTCCCCGCTGCATCTACTAGGCCACTGCACTGCGGGTCAGCACCTTCCTGGTCTCCACTGGCATCTCCAAGTGTTGTTTTCTGAATTTATTATTATTATTTGTATTTAGCATTTTATCCGGTCTGAGGTCAGTTTGACCCCTAACTTGGCTCTTCCCGCTCCCCCTGGGAGCCTGCTCATATAGCACCCCGGGTTTTTGGCTATCTACACTGGTGCTTCACTGCACTCCTCTTGCAGGACCGTTCTGGAAAAGCCTCCTGCTGGGTCTCACCATGGCTCACTGCTTTATCGCCTTCAGGGCTTTGTCATCATTCCTGATACTTTATTTGAAGTTGCACACTCCACCCTCAGCCTGCACTCCATCCTCTCCCCTGGTTTCACTTATGACACCTCAGTATGCTTTACTTACTACAGTCCCCACCCATGGAGCGTACACTGCACACAGAGGCAGGCTCTTGTTGGTTTTATTGTGCAGAGCAGTGGCTGGCAAGGTGGCGGTGCTGGGGAAGTATTTGCTAAGTGAATGAGTGTGTGTATCATTCTCCTCCGGGAGTTTTTGGGGTTGATAACATAATGCCCAGCTAGCCCAGAGTCTCAGCAGCTGGGTCTGTCACTGCATCTGACATGGAGCACAGTTCCTGTGACAGTCCCCAAGCCTCCCCATTGTTCATTACCCCAACATAAAAGACCCCAGACGCCTCAGTGGCTACAGCCAGAGAAGTGGAGGTTAGGCCAAAAATGGAAGGCAGAATGGGTGCATTGGGCCGCAGAAGCTCCGCTGAGGACTTGGGAGGAGGGATAAGAGGCAGGCAGGAGGAGCCAGTTTCGTTCACTTATTGTTTGCCTTCAGCCTTGAAGTGGAAAATCACTGTGGAGGTGGCGGCCAAGTAGGCTTGGCCCACACTAACCAATGGAAAGGATAACTGTGGAGAGAGGCAGGGAAAGGGAGAAAGAAGAAGAGCGCTCTAGAACCTGGCCCCTTTGGCCCACCTGTGGATTGAGGCTTGGGTCTGTGCAGCCTATTCCACTACATGTAAGTGCAGTCAGGAGTGTGAGGATCCACTCAGGTGGGTGCAGGCAGGAGAAGGAGGAGTCTGGCCATGTGAGGAGGCTGCCCAGAAGTGTGTTCACCTGGCACTGAGGATCATAGGTGCAGAGAGGTGCTGGGCCTTTGTGTGTAGGCATCTGTGTGTGCAGAACAATGTGTCCCTTCCTGCCTGTGAAGCTGAAGGAGGCCTTTGAGACCTTGGCGAAAGGCCCAAGAACAGAGGAGCACGGAAAGAGCTGAGCAACAGGACCTCAGGGAGAGGCAGTGAAGGGCCTCGGATTAAACTTACTGAAGAGTAGGCTGAGTAGATGAGTTAACTGTCTCCTTGCAAAGAGGTAGGTTGTCCCAGTGGTCCAAGTTGCATCTAGAGAAATGTAAGTTAGACGAGGAAAAATGATCCTCTTGACTCCGACGATTATTAGCCTCTGGAATCTCTGAAGGGTCAGGAAGAATGTCTTCAATAAAAAGGAGAAATCACATGTAACGGAGGAAAGCAGGCCATTTTGCCTGGAAATGCTCAGGTACACCCTTGGTTTTTCATTCAAATATTCTTTCAGTGGGGCCGGGGAGATAGCTCTGTGGCACAAGTGACTGCCTGGCAAGTGCAAGGTCGTGAGTTTGAACCCTGGCCCCTCAAATAAATAAATAAAAATAAATATTTTTCCAGCAGTTATTGAGGTCTATTCTATGCTAGGCTTTAAGAGAGTAGGTTAGTACATGATCTCTGCTCATACATGTGCAGGCCTGTAAGGAGGCAAGGCATGGATTGGAGACACAGCAATTCAAAAGACCAGGGTTTTGCGCCTTTGGAGAAATGCCCTGTGTGAATTCCTGAATGTCATGGGGAAATGATACATATCCCAGGGACAGTTTCCCTTGATATGGTCGCCAGAGGAGCCTGGTGAGGGACTTCTCTGGAAAAGGGGCACTGGCTCTGTGGTCGGAGATCTTTTTTTTTTTTTTTTGTCTTTTTGAGACAGGGTCTCAGTATGCAGTTGAGGCTGGCTTTGAGCTCACTTTTGTAGCCCAGGCTGGTCTCGAACTCACACCGATCCTCCTGCCTCAGCCTCACGAGTGCTGGGATTACAGGCATGCGCCACCACGCCCGGCTTTTTTTTGTCTTTTTGAGACAAGGTCTCATTATGAAGTTCAGGCTGGCCATGAGCTCACTTTTGTAGCCCAGGCTGGTCTTGAACTTGCACCGATCCTCCTGCCTCAGCCTCCCAAGTGCTAGGATTATAGGCGTATGCCACCACGCCCGGCTCCTGGAGATCAAATTTTAGTCACGGGAGCTAGGCACTATTCCTTTCCTGTCTGGGATTGGTGTGGTCAAAGAGGACTGATTCAAACTGGGCGTGTCGGTACCTGACTGTCATCCCAGCTAGCACTCAGGACTCTTAGGCAGGAGCTTCGCCACTAGCTAGAGACCAGCCTGGTCTACAAAGTGAGCTCAAGGTCATCCTGCATAGCGAACTGCATAGTGAGATCCTATGGCCTGCTCAGCCTGCCCTGAAGGCAGGGCTGGCGCAGCATGTGGTGCTGGGGATCGAACCGCGGTCCCTGCAGCCACCTAAGCTTTCCTAAGCAGGCGCTTTAGACCACTGAGCCATCCTGCCAGGCCCCAAGATCCTATCTTTGAAAAAAAAAAGGACGAAGAGATCAAAATAACAGGTTTGAGATAGGTGAGGAGGGATTGTACAAACATCCTGGGTGCTGAGACTGAGGCGGCTGTACCAGTTCACCCCAACTGTTGCCTGGCCCTGACATTTGAACTGGTTTTCTACTAGAGCAAGAAGGTTGTTCATTGTTCCCTGTGGCTCTAAACCATGCTGATAACAATGACTGTGATGGAAATGATGCTTGCTGTTAATATTTTTTCTGTCATGGCGCTAGGAGCTTTAATTGTAATTTGGATTTTCTTTTTCTTTTTTAAAAAAAACTTCCTCTTAGCTGGGTGTGGTGGCACACATCTGTAATCCCAGCACTTGGGAGGCTGAGGCAGGAGGATCGGTGCGAGTTCGAGACCAGCATTGCATCATGAATCCACCACACACTTTAGATCCAACCACCTCTGAAAAATCCCCACCAGCCGGGGAAATAGCTCTGTAGAGTAAGTGCTTGCCTGGCAAGCACAGGGTCCTGGGTTCAATCATCCCTGGCACTGCAAAATAAATAAATAGTTTTAAAAAAGAAAAATCCCTGCCGGGCGTGGTGGCTCACACCTGTAATCCCAGCACTTGGGAGGCTGAGGCAGGAGGATCGTTATGAGTTCAAGACCAGCCTGGGCTACAAAAGTGAGCTCAAGGCCAGCCTGAACTGCACAGTGAGACCCTGTCTCAAAAAAAAAAATAATAATAATAATAAAAATAAAAATAAGAAAAATCCCCACCAATGACTCTCTGAGGCTTTAGGGGGACGTCTAGGCACAAGTGGTATGTTCAGTGGGACAGGTGCCAGCAGCACCTATAAGAAGGGTAGACAGCGTAGGTGTCTGGAGGGTGATGATGTCGTAACTGAAACCCTATGGGTGATTCAAAGCACAGAGGGGACATCGACATCAGTGAGGAGAAAGGTGTCCTCCATGGGGGAGTGGCTGTACATGGGCAGGAGATGACCTCGGGCAGAAATGGATGGTAGACCCATGCGCGTGGTACCCATGCGTGCAAGCATGAGGGAGGTGGTGTTGATAAATGCAACCACGGCCATCAGAGGAGTTGGAAGTCAAGCCAGCAGTTTGGGATATTTTACTGCAGGCAGAGAAGCCATCGAGAAGCAGGGGAATGAAGAGTTGTGAGCTGAGTCTTAGGCTTCAGGGTGTGGCCTGCCATCAGGGAAGCCTGCCACAAGTGGACTGAAGCAGTTTGCAGGAGTCCAGGCTGAAGTGGTGCTGCCCTGGGTTAGGGAAAGCACAGCAGGGATGGAAAGGGGATGGTGGTGCTGGAAGCTGCTGAGTGTTCTCGGACTACAGAGAATGAAGGTGAGAAGAGTCAAGACAGAAGTGGAGGAGACGGTGCAACCCGTGCTTGGGGAAGGAGAGCCATGTGAAGGGGCAGATGACACAGCAGAGTGTTAAGGTTTCCCATTTTATGGATGAGGGCACTGAAGTTCATAGAGTAAAACCAACTTGCTCAGCCCACCTAGGGAGCTGAACTAAATTCAAGCAACAGAAGACCAGTCCTCTGTGAGCTGCCCAGCCCAGGGAAGGGTTTAGCCTGAAGATGGCTGGAGCTGCGGTTTTCCTGTCCCCGAAGGCCACAGCCATGAGGGAGGAAGGGAGAGGTCAGGCTTGGCGGGAGGTACAGGAAGTCAGCTCTTGCAGCAGCCACCTGGCCAGTCAAATAGAGAACTGAGGAGAGTGCCTGAGGCTCCGCTCCTGGATCCCGCAGCTGGGAGTTTCTGTTCTCAGGATGCCCTGACCTCCTCAGACCTCCCTCAGACCGCCTCACTTTTACCTTCAGCAACAACAGCTACTATAACCACTGCGACAATACCCAAGAGCTGTACTTTTAAGGTACCTTCATATCTCTTAATCCCTGGGAGGGTGTCATCTCCTGGTAAGGCTTTAGTATTTTCAAGCCTTCAGAGAGAAGAGAAAAACGAAGCAAGACTAAGTGATTTTCCCTAGGCCCCAGGGTACTTGTGAGGAAAAAGTATGCTTTTTGTATCTGTCTGTGACTTCCAGGTCTCAGCACAGATAGTGCGGGTCCAGAAGGAGCTCAAAATTCATTGTTTTGAACTGGTTCTGTGTATCCCAGGCTCTGGATCTCTGGACTTTTTTTTGTTGTTGTTGTTGCTGTTTTTACGGTACTAGGGATTGAACTCAGGACCTTGCGCTTGCCAGGCAAGCACTTATTCTACTGAGCTATCTCCCTGGTCTAGGTCTCTGGACTTTTGGTCACCCACTAGATGTTGAAAATACCAGGAAGTCAAGAGTTTGACTGTAGGTCCCAGAGGACACAGGACTCTGGGGTAACTTGGGGGCTTATGCTGTATCTTCTCCTCACCCTGCCTTGAGGAACCTCAGCTTCTTAAGGCATTCCTCTTCTCAAAGCAAAATCCAGTCAGGCATGGTGGCACGTGCCTGTAATCCCAACATCCTGGAGGCTGAAGCACAAGGATTTCCATGGGTTCAAAGTCGGCCAGGGCTACAAAGTGAATTTGAGCCAGCCTGGACTGATTGTGGGACCCTGTGTCAAAAAAACCCAAAATAAAAACAAACAAACAAAAACAAAAAGCAAAGCACAAAGTCCTAAGGCTGCCAGGATCACAGTCACCTGGGATGCAAGTTGAAATGAAGATTCCTTAGACTTGTAGGACCTACAGACAGAGAACCTGGGATGGAGCTGCAGGATGTGGTATCTTCAATTCTCATTTAAAGTAAACTGAGCCGGGTGTGGTGGCTCACGCCTGTAATCCCAGCACTTGGGAGGCTGAGGCAGGAGGATCGGTGAGAGTTCGAGACCAGCCTGGGCTACAGAAGTGAGCTCAAGGTTAGCCTCAACTGCATAGCGAGACCCTGTCTCAAAAAAAAAAAAAGTAAACTTCCCCATCCATTCTTAGGCAATGCTGCCCTAGGAGACTATAGAAAAGTTTCTCCAACAAGCAGATTGAGGTCTAGGAGGGGCCTGGCCGGAGTGAGCTCGAACAGGAGTTGTCCTTATCCCTTCCCCCTCCCCCACCCCTTCTGCACTGTTTGTGGTGGAGTTGCCAGGGGGACCAGGCTGTGTAACTTCCTGACTCTGGCAGTTTTCCTCTCCTTGGCCTTATCTCAGCATCCGGCACCCAGGCCAGGGCCCGTGTGGGTCACGTAGGAGGGACAGCTGTGCCAGGCGTGTGGAGGCACGTCGAGGACACCAGGGCAAGGCGGACCATGGTCCCCGGCAGGCAGGCAGGAGGGTGGAGACCGATGAGGAGGCTGCAGATTCACTACGGTTGTTCTGTGGCCCAAGAGGAATCTCCTGAGTGAGAACTCAGGGAACAGTGGTGGAGACCGGCTTGGGCCCCGCCTTCATGACGGGTGTTTCGGCTTCTCATTCCTGGCCCTCTCCCTCTAGGGGAGGGAGGGGCTGTGTCACTAGCCCCAGGTCCTGTGTCCTCACTTTCTCTTCTTCCAGCACCTCCCAGACACGCCCCTTCTATTCCCACCCTGGTGCTCCCGATCCCAGGCTCCATCCATCCCTACTCTTTATCCTTGGTTCCAAATTTCTGCTTCTGTTTCAGACTCTCAGCTGGGTGTCTCAGGCTGGAGCAGGAAAACCTGAAAGTTGTTAAGAAATAGAATAAAAAAAATTCCACATGTAAGTATTTATTTATGTTCTGAGCCCTACTTTGATTTAGAAAGAATTTAGGGAAGTTTGGAGAGTTCGAGTGTTCTGGGAACAAGGTGGGGGGGGCAGTGAAACAGTCTCTCAAGCATCTCTGAAGCACACAATTTCAGATGTGAACCCCGTGCTGTTTATGCTACGCTAAGGATGAAGACCACCAGTCCCCCAAACAAAAACTCCCATGGCTAGAGGCAGAGGAGGAGGAGGAAGCAGTGGAACACCTTGCAAGCTGATTTTGGAGCATGGCTCTATCTCTTGGGGAGGGAGCCATTACCCCACCCTGTAGATGAGGAAACCAGGCCCAGGCCAGGGTTCACACCTTTCTAGTCTGGCTCCAAAGTCACTCTCCAATTCCCCAGGAAGCACAGCATGGCAAACTTCTTTCCAAGGGTCTTAGGTCAGAGTATGTCTAGAGTACAGTCTCAGAAACTGTACTCAGGACCAAATGGACACCCCTTAAATGGAAGCACAGGCTACGTGGGACAACAGGGGCAGATCTAAAGGGAGGAGGGGGTCTCCAAACTGAAGAATTCCCAGGACTCCGCAGAAGAGTTCAGAGAGAGCCTGAACAAGGAGGGGGTGGTGGTGGAGGGGAGAAAACAGTGTCTTAACCCCAGGCATGAACCACGTACTCCTCCCAGGAATGTGGAAACTCCATCCCTTCAAAATCCACAGCCTAGCGATTCATCCTGGTTCGGATCCTTTTACTCCTCACTGAACTTTGGCATCTTTGATCCATGTGTGAAAGCACAGGTTCCTAAAAGCATTTCAGCGCAGCTAGGGGCAGGGGAGGGCAAACTTCCTCGGTGCTTCAGTGAGAAGACATAACTTCTTTCTAACCGGAAGGGCTCTGCTCCACCAGCCTCCCAGGCTCCTCCTCGTTAAATGTGCTTACTCATCATGGAGTCAAACTTCCTGTGTCTCCCACCTCGGCCAGCATGGGGAATATCTCAGGGGTCAGGGAAGTGTGAGACCCATGAAGGCTCCAAGGCCCAGAGGGGACGGGGCAGCAATGTCACGGCCAAGTCCAGCCCAACACTGCTGGACTGTGCTCCCGCTCCAGCTCCACGGCTGCCTCCTGGCCCCTGGCGGCCAATCCAGGCTTCCTTCCGAGCCTTCTGTTGGGGTTGTGCCCAGGAGGAAGGGCAGGCAGCTGGAGGTGGGGCTGGAATCTGGGCCTGCCCTCTTCTGACCTCTGTGGCTTCCTGTAGCTTCCCGCCCCTCTCCATTGTTCTCATCCCTGAGCTTCTTGGGCAGAATGAAACAGACAAAACCCAGGAAGACAGGGAAAAGGCAGCTTGATCCAGGTAGCAGGCAGAGGACTCCAGTTTATGCACGAGCAGAGATGGAAGGAAGAAAAGATGGACAAGGGTGGGTGGCCAGGGAGGAGCGGCAGGGCGGGCCTCTGGGAGGGTGCGAGGTGAGGGGCGGTTCTCCCTTATCCCCTTCAGATGTGGCTGCATTCTCCAGCCTAGTTTGGCTGAGAAGGAAAAGATTACCTCCCCACTCACTTATCAGGGCTGGAATTTGGTTTTCTTAGGCCTGAAGTTTACCAAGTTTGGAAGCTCCATTTGTGAAAAGCAGCATAAAACTACTAATAAGAATTGATTAGGGGGGCCCGGCAGGATGGGTCAGTGGTCTAAAGCGCCTGCTTGGGAAAGCTTGGGCAGCTTCTGGACCGCGGTTCAATCCCCGGCACCACATGCTGCGCCAGCCCTGCCTTTGGGGCGGGCTAAGCCGGCCATAAAAATGAGTGAAAAAACAAATAAAGGTTCTGAAATAAGAAAAAAATAAATAAATAAAATAAAAAATTCTAAAAAAAAAAAAAAAAGAATTGATTAGGGAGATAAAAATTTAGAACAAAAAAGATAATAAATTATAAACTTTTAAAAGTCTGGCAGGGCTGGGCATGGCACTTGGGAGGCTGAGGCAGGAGCATCGGTGTGAGTTTGAGACCAGCCTGGGCTACACAGAAGTGAGCTCAAGGTCAGTCTGAACTGCATAGTGAGACCCTGACTCAAAGACAAAGATAAAAAGCCTTGCAAAAATAAACAACAACAACAAAAGTCTGGCAGAAGCTATGAGCATCCTAGTATCTAGATGACTAACATAAAACTTATATAAAGTAACTACACAGAGCACTAAAACTTTTTTTTTTTAAATGTATTTTCGGTGCAAGGTCTCACTACGCAGGTGGGACTCGTAGTAATCTCCTGTTTTCCGCCTCCCCAGCGCTGCGATTTTTGGCTTAGTATGCCCGCTGATGGGGCCGACACAGCATGTCGAGCTGGGTATCAAACCCCAGTCCCTGCACTTGCTTAAGCAGGTGCTTAGTCCACCAAGCTATCTCACCAGCCTTGTGTTTTTTATTTTTTTACGCTTGACTTTCTGGTTGTGTAATTTTGTCTCTTCATATGGCAATGGCTTGTCCAACACTTTTTTTTTTTTTTTTTTTTTTTGCCTTTTTGAGACAGGATCTCACTATGCAGTTCAGGCTGGCCTTGAGCTCACTTTTGTAGCCCAGGCTGGTCTTGAACTCGCACTGATCCTCCTGCCTCAGCTTTCCAAGTGCTGGGATTACAGGCATGCACTACCATGCTCCACTTCGGACACTTTTAGTAGAATATGAAGAAAATTTACTCTTCCGGTGTGGATTGACCACCGTTTTTATTGTTGTCGGCAGACTATTAGTAGAATATGAAGAAAATTTAGTCTTCTGGTGTGGATTGACCACCGTTTTTATTGTTGTCGGCAGACTAGGATGCTGCTTTTCACAGTATGGTGTGGGCAAAGTCACGTCAATTTTTATGGCTGTTGTCAAATTTGTGAAAATCCTCACTAAATTTCCTTCTTATACGAGTTATAAGCTTTTACAGCATTGTTCAGTAATTAATGTTTGAATCAATGCAACTCATTCCTCAGTTTGTCAGAAGTCCTCATTTCAGTGGATTAATATGGTTCATGTACTCTCCATCAATTTTGAAGTTTTATGTTAAATCAACAAAAATTTAATATTCTCCAATGTGTTAATGTGATTTTTCTCCTCCTTGTTAATTGAGTTACCAAACAATCTAGATGGCTACATATTGTACTCAAAATTTGTTTCTCTTACTGAATAATTTTTTTTGTTATAACCTGAAAATTGTGTTCTCATTTATTTTTCAATTTCAAAGTCATGTGTCTACTCATTTCATAGCTTGTCTTTACCAGTTTGGATTAGTAAGTCATTTTTTTTTTTTATAAAGGTGTCTTTTTAAATTTAACTTTATTTTATTTATGTTATGGCCAGTTCAGCCTACCCTGGGGGTGGGGCTGGTGCAGTATGTAGTGCTGGGGATCGAACCTCGGTCCCTGCAGTTGCCTAAGCTTGTCTAAGCAGGTGCTTTAGACCACTGAGCCATCTCACCAGCCCAGTAAGTCAATTTTTTAAAGACATAAATTTAAAGGGGGTTGGGAAGATAGCTCCAAGGCACAAGTGCCTGCCTGGCAAGTCCAAAGTTGTGAGTTTGAACCCTGGTCCCCCCCCCACACACAAATAAAATTCTTTAGTTAAAAACGACAACAACAAAAACATAAATTTATTTTTATTATTATTTTTTTTAAAAACATAAATTTAAAGATGAGCCGGGGATGGTGGCACATGCCTGTAATCTTAGTACCCAGGAGGCCGAGGCAGAGGCAGGAGGATTTCTGTGAGTTCAAGACCAGCCTAGGCTACAAAGTGAGCTCAAGGCCAGCCTGAACTCCATAGTGAGACCCTGTCTCAGAAGAGACAAAAAAAAAAAAAAAAAAAAGTAACAGAGGAAGAAGGTATACTATTGATGTTTCTAAGTCTGAAATCTATTCAATTTCACTTGTATTCTTGAAATTTCTCAAACATAATTTATTTTATTTTTTATATATATTTAGGACAGGGTCTACAAGCTCTCACTATGTAGATCTAACAGTGATTCTCCTGTTTTCAGCCTTCCAAGCATTGCGATTATAGGCAAGTGCCCACGCCCAGTCTCAATCACCATCTCACTAGGCCCTGGGGAGCAAGGGGGAAGCATGGCCGGCCAGGGATTGAACTCCACCCACTGTGCTCTGCCTAAGCAGGATGCTTTAGTCTGCTGAGCTACCAGGCTGGCCCTTCAAATGCAGTGTAGAAAGGCATATTCAACTTATATCAACTTTTTGAGTAATTCATTTGCATAGTTTTTCTTCTATTCTAAGTGTTTGATAATATAATACAGAGCCCTTATGCCCTTGTTATGTTGCAGTGTGGTAGGCATATGTGTTAATCAGCTTTTTGTTGCTGTGACAAAATACCTGAGAAAACAGTTTATTTCTTTTTTTTTTTTTTTTTTGTCTTTTTGAGACAGGGTCTCGCTATGCAGTTCAGGCTGGCCTTGAGCTCACTTTTGTAGCCCAGGCTGGTCTTGAACTCGCACCAATCCTCCTGCCTCAGCCTCCCGAGTGCTGGGATTACAGGTGTGAGCCACCATGCCCGGCAAACAGTTTATTTCTTAAGTTTTATTTTTTTGCGGGACCGAGGTTCAAACTCACAACCTAGCACTTGCCAGGCAGGCACTTGTGCCACGGAGCTATCCCCAGCCCTGAGGAAACAATTTAAAGGGAGTGAAAATTCACTTTGGCTTGGGATTTCAGTCCATGATCAGTGGGCTGTAATTTTTATTTTAGGCTTGTGGGACCACAGAGCATTATGAGAGCAGGGCAGGATGCAGCAAAACTGCTCACCTCAGGGCAGCCAAGAAACAGAGAAAAGAGAGAACAGGCCAGAGAGAGGGAGGAGCCTGGGACCAGATAGGGTTCCCAAGGTCACACCCTGTTATTTCCTCCCTTCAAGTAGGGTACATCTCATTGGTACCACCTCTCATGCTATCAAATTATTATTTTTGTCTGTAATTTTTTAAAGAAAGGGTTTACAGGGTGCTCAGGGTCCCACTACTAGATCAGACTTGTAGTGATCCACCTGTTTACAGCCTCCCATATAATCCCTATAATGGGATTATAGGTGCGGGTCACTACACCCAGACTCAGTGCCATCAAATTGTGACCTCATCAATGATCAGCCCACAGATGAAGTTGGAACTCTCAGGAGCTGATTACTTTTCCCCAGAGCCCATCAGCTCTGAATCTGTGTTAGGGGTCATGTGAAGCTTGCAGGACAGAGCACATCTGAGCCATAATAACAGAACATGCCCATGGGCAGATGTCCACTACTTATCCCCATAATTTATGAATGTCTCCCTTCTGTGGAAGGAGAGACTTTGTAGATGTGATTAAAATCGTTAAGGATACTGAGACAGGGAGATGATCTTGGATTATCTATGGGGCCTGAGTTTAATCACTGGAGCCCTGATCAGAGAACCTTTCCCAGCAGAGGGAAATGTGACTTTTCGGAATGGTCAGAGACAGGCGCCCATGCTACCATCAGAGGAGACAGAAGGAAGCCTAATATGAGCCAAGGAATATGGATGGCACTTCCAGGAGAGAAGGAACATGCCCTGCTTACCTGACGCCTTGGTTTTAGCGAAACCTGCATAAAACTCTAGAACTCTGCTAGACTGGTGTTGTTTGAAGCTCCCAGGTCTGCAAAAATTTGTTGAGGCAGCAGCAGGAAACTAGTGCATAAAATCTGAATACTTTTCTAATGGAAAGCCCATCTCGTTCTATTTAGAAAAACTTAAGGAGGCATGTATGTTTAAGCTACTAAATCCAGTGCAGGCATGCAAAGAACGAACACTGCAGTGTTGGCAAAATGGAAGTAGCCCACCAGGTGTGCTCTGGGAGCAGCAGTTCCCTGACGAGTGTGTAATTACATGTGTTGCTTTGCTGAGTCTCTTCCCGGACAGAGAGAACTTCAGCTTTGACTAGGCACTGGTAAGAACAGAATTCTCCCAATCTTACACCCCTGGGGGTTAGAAGAATTCTTTTTTGTAGACTGGCCTCTGGCTTTGTGCATTTCACACCTAGACAGATCACTTTGCTGGTGGGCATCGTAGAACATACTCGTAGGATGAACAGGGCCCGTGATGGCCTGGATGGACACACAGGGAAGTGACACAGTAGCCTAGTGGAAGGGGTCTTCCTGGAAGACTTTCCCTCACCAGGACAGCAGTCAGGGACTTAACCATACGTGTGAGTGATGGAAACCATACCAACATGTTTTGCTAAATCCAAAATAAATGTTCCCCTAAATCAACTTGCTTTTGCAAAGTTACATAAACACATGACTAAAGAACTCATGTTGCTCAGGGCCCTGCCAAGAGTCTCAGAGAGGCTTCACAGGACAGGAGGCTTGGAGGCAGGCACTGACAGCTTTGTGTAAAGCCTCTGAGTCCAGACATTTCTCTCTCTGACCTTGGTGTCTTCTTTTTTATTTTTATTTTTTATTATTATTTTTTTAATAATTACTTTATTTATTTATTTTTTTCTTGTTTCAGAACCTTTGTTTGTTTATTCACTCTTTTTTTTTTTTTTTTTTGTCTTTTTGAGACAGGGTCTCACTGTGCAGTTCAGGCTGGCCTTGAGCTCACTTTTGTAACCCAGGCTGGTCTCGAACTCACAGCGATCCTCCTGCCTCAGCCTCCCGAGTGCTGGGATTACAGGCGTGCGCCACCACGCCCGGCTATTCACTCATTTTTATGGCCGGCTCAGCCCACACCAAGGGCAGGGCTGGTGCAGCATGTGGTGCCGGGGATTGATCCGCGGTCCCTGAAGCTGACAAAGCTTTCCCAAGCAGGCGCTTTAGACCACTGAGCCATCCCGCCGGGCCCGGGTGTCCTCTTTTTTTAAAAAATGTATTTAGGACAGGGTCTCACTATGTAGACCAGACTCCTGTGTACAGCCTTTCAAATGCTGGAATTGCAGGTGTGGGTGCCACACCCATTTTCAGTCACAGTCTCAGTGTGCCCCTGATGGCAGGGCCAGTGGGAAATGAACCCCGGCCCCTGCATCTGCCAAAGCAGGCACTTTAATCTGCTGGGCTATTTGGCCAGCCCTCAGGGTCCTCTTTTGCCTTGGGATGAGCTACCTCAAAATATGGCTGGGAACTAGGAAAACACCTTCGAGAAGCAAGCATCTGGTCCACGCCAAGTGGTTACAGATCTTCCCTGTTCTCTGGGCCGCAGGGAAGAGGCCAGGAGGGGCAAGGCCAAGAGAGGAAAGTCCCAGGAACGCAAGTGCTGTTCCCTCACTCCACACCCACGGAAACTGCACTCCCTTCCCTCCACCGCTGCCAACACAGAGGGGCTCTCAGGGCAGGGAGCACAAGTAGGACAGGAGATAAGGCCTGGCGATGCTAAGGAAGGAGCATGGAGCCTGCTGAGGCAAGTTCTTTGGGAACAGCTGCCTCACTTCCTCTACCTTTACCCACCCTCCCGCAACAGCCCTCAGGGCTTAAAATGGACTAACATTCAGACTGCTCTTGCCTAGGGACGTGGTCCAGTGTCAGGCAGATTGTCCAGCCAGGCCCTGCAGTCAGTCCCCATGGGGGGGGTGTCCCAGGAGAGTTCTCTTGGGGTTTGGAGAGAGGCTGGGGAATGGGAGGTATATCACAGACAGAGTCCAGGAGAACTCAGCTGGTCAACACCGGAAGAAGAACCTTAGTGCCATGGAGGGCCTTAGTGCCATGGAGGGCCACTTCGTGGGGCTCAGAGTAAGCATATTCCCCAGGCTGGCTCAGTTCTGCATTTGCAGGTTAGGAGGTACAAGAACCCAACTAAATTAGGAAAGGCATCTGGAAACACACAAAACTAAGAAGTATTTTTTTATTTTTATTTATTTATTTTTTTTGGTCTTTTTGAGACAGGGTCTCACTATGCAGTTGTGGCTGGCCTTGAGCTCACTTTTGTAGCCCAGGCTGGTCTCGAACTCACACCGATCCTCCTGCCTCAGCCTCCCGAGTGCTGGGATTACAGGCGTGAGCCACCATGCCCGGCTCAAAACTAAGAAGCATTAAAGGGCAAGTTCCCCAAAGCCAGCTCCACAGATTTCGGTTTTAGTAGGTAGGGCTTTTCACTTTGCTTTTGTTTTAATTTCATTTTACCATACAATAGACTTTCCCAGAGTTCACAGCAGGCAGTCCTAGGCCACCTTCAAGGAACTGTTTCCCAAGCTGGATACACATCCTCAGGCAGGGGAGTTTTCTTAGGTCTATCCAGATTCCCTCCAGTTGTGTAATTTGTTCTAATGCTGCAGGCTTCTTTGCAACTGAATACTCCAGGCTTTGGCCTGGCTCCTCCTGAGTCCTGGGGCACCGGTAACCATAGTAATCAGGGGTAGAGGCAGTGTTTGGGGAAAAACTGTGACTCAGGGCCTGTATTTTGGGGCCCCAGGCAGGAAGTCCCTCTGAGCTCAAGATAAACCTTTAGGGTTTGGATCCTGACTCAGAAGTTGAAAGTCAGTGAGGAGCAGCGAGGTGAGCAGGTCCCAGACTTAACGCGCCGTAGGCTTGTCAACCGAGCCCCAAGCTAGGCCGGGGAGCTGGTTGCACGGACCTAAAGATCAGTCCTGACATAGCCCGCGAGAACTCAGAGGGGCGGGGCTGGGCCGGAAAATGCGGCTGTGGTTGCTATAGCAGCGTGTCAACATCCTGAGCCTTGCGGTTGTGCAAGTGACCAAGGTCTAGAGATGGTGAGGCTCCGGGCAGCTCTCACTCAGTGTCGCGAACTGGGGCGGGTTCCTGAGGGGTGAAGTGGGGGTTGAGGGAGGGCAAAAGTTGCATCGGAGGTCAGGAAGGTGTGTGCTGGGTACGACAGTCCTAGAAGAAGCAAAGGAGGTTTAGAGGGGAATTCAAAAGAGGACTTGGGGGTGGAGTCCTGTAGGGATTGACAGTGTAGAGCAAGGCCGAGAGAGAGAGATATCCCAGCGTCTCTGACACCATCCATCTGGGCCTCTTGATGGGATTGTGGGAATGTGAAGTGTTGAAGTCATGGTCGTTAATTAGCAGGGTGACCATGGCTCCACCATTTACTGTCCCTAAGCCTCTGTTTTGTCTCATGTTCCCAGGGCTTTGGGTCACTTGGTAGGTGGGTACTCAACAAACAACTGTGAAAGAATGAACTCCTAAATGTATAAATGAGATGCATCCCAGGTTTGCAAGGCTCTGGAGAGAGACTGGTACAGGGCTGGCAGGCCTGAGGTTCCCTGGGCAAGAGAGGACCTTAGGGACCATGAAGTTAGAGAAGGCCAGGCCGGGAAGACTCCTGAAGCTTTACCTGGGCTGAGCGCATTGGGCCCTGAGGGATGCTGGAGCCTGCAGTTGTAGAGATTAACTGTAGAATGTCGGTAAAACAGGCGGCAAAGTTGGCTCTTGGGTATACTTGTGGACATGTGTCGGGCTCTGAGGCTGCATTTCTTTTCTGGGGCTTACTGGGTTTCCAAATAACTTTTGTTAGTTAAGAAATAATTGTCGGGCTGGGGAGATAGCTCAGAAAAATAAGCGCTTGCCTGGCAAACCCAAGGACCTGAGTTCAATCCCCAGTCCGGCAGTTTAAGGGCGTATGGTAAATGTCAACTTCTCTGTTCTCCTTTTTTAAAGGGGAGTGCTCATGAGTCAGGAGGTTGCAATTGAATTAGATTTCGGGGTCGCAGAGCACCCAGATGAGAAATTCCCCACCCAGGAGCCAACAAGATAGTTCAGTGGTCTGAAGCACCTGCTTAGGCAAGCTTAGGCAGCCGCAGGGACCTTGGTTCAATCCCCAGCACCATATGCTGTGCCAGCCCCACTCCCAGGCCAGGCTGAACCAGGCTTTAAAAAAAAAAAATCAAAAGAAATTCCCCACTTAAGAGGCCATTCAGAGCAGGGATTTGGGCATCTGGCTGAGCTCTTGTGAAGTCGTAGGACAAAATTGGGTGTATGAATCCTTTGGAGAAGCAGTGGGTCCCAGTGACCACTGGTGGGCAGTGTGTATGTGTGTGTGTGTGTGTGTGTGTGTGTGTGCAAGTGTGTGTGTGCGTGTGCATGTGTGTGTGCATGTATATATCAGTGCACACTGCCTTTTAAGAGTATGGGAGAGTGAGAAGAGGTGGTGGTGGTGAGGCTCACGATTAGGCAGGCTTCCAGGACTCTTACAAAAATAATGACTAATAGCAGGAGGAAGGACAGGGACCTAGTACAGCCTAGGGTGTCAGATTTGGTGGCATCCCTCAGATGGCAACATGGTCCATTTGAAGCAACAGAGTGATGTCTTCCTCAGAGAAAAAAAAGGCAAGGGTCCTGGTACACCGGCAACCTCTTCTCAGTAAGAGTTTGAGGCCTGCACTTGCCAGCTTCCAGAGATTCTGTATGCAGAAGAGGAACCAGATCCCAGGTGGAGAGGACTTCAAGGAAGGTCGTACCTTTGTTTTTGTTCACTTGACAGGTGTTGCAGTTACGTCAAGGAAATTCTGTGCTTGTCCATTCCAGTCCTGCTCCAGCTTTGTCTTTCAGGGTGTGAGCTAAACCTCCTGGCATATCCAATGCTGTAGTTTGCATGAGCTACACTCTCTTGCAGGCACACTGTCATGGTCTGTTTTCAACTAAAAATAATTTTTGTTATTCTTCCTGGTTGTAAAGTTACCCCTGAAAGAAAATGATTCAGTGTAAGAAGCATCTTATGGTGGTGAACTTTGGCTAAGATGACTGCTACATGGCTTTGTGAAGGTTCATTCCATGCCACATTTTCATAGGCACATGTGTATCCTTCCTAGAATATACTTTCTTTCTTTCCTTCCTTCCTTCCTTCCTTCCTTCCTTCCTTCCTTCCTTCCTTCCTTCCTTCCTTCCTTCCTTCTCTCTTTCTCTTTTATTTTTTTAAATATATTATGGCCAGCTCAGCCTGCCCTGGGGGTGGGGCTGGCATAGCATGTGGTGTTGTGGATTGAACCTCTGTCCCTGCTGTGGCCTAAGCTTACCTAAGCGACCATTGAGCTATCTCGCTGGCCCCCGGCTTTATTTCTTTTGTTCCTGTTTTCTTTTTTTCTTTTGTAGGACTGGAGATGGAAACCAAAGCCTTTGCCCTGAGCTGCATTTCTGAGCCCTTTCTTTCTTTCTTTCTTTCTTTCTTTCTTTCTTTCTTTCTTTCTTTCTTTCTTTTGTCTTTTTGAGACAGGGTCTCACTATGCAGTTGAGGCTGGCCTTGAGTTCACTTTTGTAGCCCAGGCTGGTCTCGAACTCTCACCAATCTTCCTGCCTCAGCCTCCCGAGTGCTGGGATTACAGGCGTGCGCACCACACCCGGCTTATGTTTTTATTTTGCAACAGAGTCTTGCTAATTTACTAAATTGCCTGGCCTAGGTTCAAACTTGGGACCTTCCTGGCTCAGCCTCCCAGAGTGCTGGGATGACAGGTGCATATGCAATCATACTCAGTTTAGAATATATTTTCTTGGGCCCGGTGGGATGGCTCAGTGGTCTAAAGCCCCTGCTTGGTGAAGCTTGGGCCGCTTCAAGGACTGCGGTTCAATCCCTGGCACCACATGCTGTGCCAGCCCTGACCTTGGGGTGGGCTGAGACGGCCATAAAAATGAGTGAATAAACAAAGGTTCTGAAACAAGAATAAAAATACTAAATAAAAAAAAAATTAAAAAAAAGTAGAATATATTTTCTTTTAAGTTAGTATATTCATCCATTTGACCAGCTAATCTGTCTGGATTGGAGTTCGTCTTAGAGACTCCAGCTCTAAGATTCTTGGGCTCCTGGGATGAGATGGTTTATGAAGCAAGGGGCAAGAGCTGGGGGTATTGCTCAGCAGCAGAGCAATGTCTAGCATGCAGAAGAGGTCCTGGGTCCAATTTTCAGAACTATATGGCGCGCGCGCGCGCGCGTGTGTGTGTGTGTGTGTGTGTGTGTGTGTGTGTGTGTGTGTGTGATGGGATTGGTTTAGTCACCATTGGCCTAGAGCAACATTTGATGAGTGTATCAAAGCAAGACTGGCATCCACCGGCCCCCAGTCTGCATCTTCCCCAACCCCCTACTCCCCTTGCCTCCTCAGCGATGGGGAAGTAGGGAGAGCTGCCTCTCCCTGAGCAGGACTGGGCGAGCTTCTCTGTAGCCAGTGCTGAGCTTCTTGGCAGTGCTTATGTGGTAATGCAAGAAATAAAACCACCTCCTAAAAGAGCCACTTGGCCACTGCTTCATCTGGTCCAGAGGGATCCAACTTTCCATTACCACTTGGGGCTTCATTTTTTTTTTTTTTCTGTCCATCTACACAGTGACCTCCCCAATCCTTTCTGTTACTCTTGGCAAAAGTGGGCATTCTAACTCTAGGGTAAGGCTTGTGGCTTCAAAGTCAGCAGTTCCCAAATGAGGTTTCTCAGAGCCTAGAGCTCAGAGCTTCCCTCCACCCTGCCCAGGGGCCACTTGTCTGTGGTCATCTCTTTTCCTTCCTCTCTTCTGACACGGAGGCTCAGGCAGTTGATTATTTCCTGTGGTGAACTCCCCTTGACCTGAGGACCAAGGGCAAGGGGGAGGAGAAGAAGCAGCTTCAGCCCCAGGAACCCGCAGTGCGGTGGACACCCGCACTCAAGGGAAAGCCTATAGGAGCCCCTGAAGAGAAAGAGGAAAACAAATACAAAACAGTAATAATACTTTCCATCTGTACTCCCAAGGCCTTTACCATACATTATTATCCACATTGCAGACCACATACGTGAGCTGGAAAATGCGGAATGGTGGAGTGACGTGGAGTCAGGCAGCTATGTCCCCAGAAGGCAGCCACCTCAGTCAGGCTCTTCTTAATTCTTGAGTGGTGGTCTTGGCCAGTCTCTGTCCTTGTTCTTCATCAGATGCCTGTTGGATTACTCCTATGTGCCAGGCGTGAGCCTGTGTTGTTGTTGTTGTTACACACAGAACTCATACCCTCATGGTCCAGAGCCTGCCATCTTTTCCAGTGTTTCACAGTGTTTAGAAGCAGTTTCACCTACTGCAGTTTTTGTTCATTTCCTCTTATTCTATTTTTGGTAGAAAGGGGAGCAGTAGCTCACCACCCACCATATAATAACCCTTCAGAGGCTGTTATTAGGCATCCTCCAAGCTGCTATATTTACCTTTTAATAAATCCAAGCTTTTCTGCTTTGTCCTATTGGAGCTGAGGATGTAAAGGGAAGCTTCCCCTTGTAAGCCTTTTGCTGGCAAGGGAGAGGCGCACGCAGCAGTGCTCATTGTTTAGAACACGGCCAGCCGGAGGATAATTGTCCAATTTAGTGTGAAAACCCGATGCAGGTGGAACAGGTGCTGCGGGGGTCTGCCTGGTAATGGTAGATCTGAGAAAGCTTTCAAAACACTGGCCAGTGTTTAGCGACCTGGAATGTGCAGTACATTTCCGTTTACCCTTTCCCTTGATGGCTGTTGATTTCCAGGCCCTGAGGGACACAGCGTGCCCAGCGCATTCTCCCAAGGTAGCCCAGCTTCCAGCCCTGGGAAGGGTGGGGCAAATGCCTGCAAAGTGTGGTTTGAATGTTTTACTGTAAGCCTGGAGTTGCCCAAAAGTCTTTGTAGACACTGCTTCTTTGGGATAGACTTTTCCACTCCTGGGGATAAATTGAAGTTGGACTGACCTTTGGGAATGGAGGTTGTATTGGCTTCTTGATTATAAACAGCAGAGTCAGACTTGAATTTACAGGAGGGGATGCATGGAGGGGAGTTTTGAGAAGATATTGCACCAGCTGGGCTTGGGGCATCAGAAGAAAGGGAGGCTCAGCCGCTGGAAAGAAGGCCAAAGTGAGGATCAAGCATGGATTTGGTCAGGCTCACTGGTGTGTGGCTGTCCCTCAAAATTGCCGGCTTTGGATGAAGAGTACTTGCTGCGTGGTGCGTCTTACCACTCTTGCCCCTGAGGCTGGCTGGGGCACCAAGGCTTTGCTTGTTCTGCTTCTTGCAGCGCTAGTTCTCTCATCCTTGTTGGGTTGGAGCAAGTATATTGGCTCAGGTTTGGTCCCCGGCCCAGTGGGAAGGCAAATGCATTATATTTTTAGCTTGTGTTACTTTTTTTTTTTTTTTTTTTTTTTTTTTTTTTTTTTTTTTTTTTTTTTTTTTTTTTTTTTTTTTGAGTCAGGGTCTCACTATACAGTTCAGGCTGAGCTTGAGCTCATTTTTGCAGCCCAGGCTGGTCTCGAACTCACACTGATCCTTCTGTCTCCGTCTCCCAAGTGCTGGGATTACAGGCATGTGCCACCACACCCGGCTTCAGCTTCTCTTACTGAAGATGAGCCCTGTAACCTACAATGATTAGATGGGGGAATTTGCCAAACACTAACGGACTTCTGGGAGGAAAAGAGTCACATAGTGGATTTTAGGAACTTATTGATTGTGTTTGTGATTGTAGCTGGTAATCATTCATGGGCTACAGTTTATTACGTCTCAACCACATGCCAAGCAGTGGACAAGGTGCTTCTATATCCTTTTTATCCTCTGGTTTCCACTGTGTCCTTGGGAGACTGCAAGACCTGAAGGTCAAGTAGTATGTCACTGTCAAGGGCTCCTGAGCTCAGGCTGAGGAGACTGGGGCAAGGATGACCGTGTGCATTCCTGGGAGGTGAAGTGTGGTTGCTCCTTTCCCCGTGCCATTCTCACTTCTTCCTCTTCCTCTTCCTCTTCCTCTTCCTCTTCCTCTTCCTCTTCCTCTTCTTCTTCTTCTTCTTCTTCTTCTTCTTCTTCTTCTTCTTCTTCTTCTTTTTCCTCTTCTTCTTCTTTTTTCCATTCCCACTTCTTTATTTTTCCTTCTACATGGCATGACCAGCCAGCCTTCCTCAGCTTCTAGGACTACAGAAGTGGTTCCTCTTACAGGCTTTATATGCTTCACCCCTGCTCAGGGGCTGCCCTGTTTCTGTAAGAATGTTGTCCCCTGTTGCTCTTTGTCCCTGTGTTTCAGGGCTCACACAGGTCTCACCCTAGGTGGTTTTCCCACCTGCCCACCTACCTGCCTGGCCCCAGCAAGGGCTGGAGAAGTGTTTGCTGGAGTCTGGATGGTATTCTGTGCTGATGACCTCTGTACTGATAGTGACTTCCTGCCTCTTCCTGCAGCCGCTGAGTGCACATGGCATCCCAAGTGCCTCTTCCACTGCTTCCAACAGATCACGAAATAGAGCTCGCTATCGGACCAAAGCCATGAACTCGGAGGTGGACGAGAGTCTCTTTGGAGGTGTCAAGGTAACCCTTAGCGGGCTCTGCCAGACATTGCTCATCTGCAGGCAGAGCCCAGGCCACTGTGGCTCAGGACAGCACCGTGCTGGCCCAGTGGCTCTGCTCACTCTTGCAGGTCAAGGCTCAGGTGGAGATAAAGGGGCATTCTGAGGCCTCTGGCCAGGGTGAATGGGCACCTGGATCCCTGTTCCTTTGAAGTCTGCAGCCTTCACAGAATTTAAACTCTGGTATACAGTTGAAGGGAGCTGAGAGGAAGCCAGGGATGAAAGCGTCTCAGGGCTTGCAGGCCCAGCTGGCAGACACAGCCACCACCGGTGCTCAGATGACCCCTGTTCCACTAGCTCAACTGAAACAATGACTTAGGTTTAGGAAACAAGCAGGGCTTTGTTTGCAGGACTCATCCAGACTAAGGGGCTGACAACTCCTTTGAAAACTGTTTTCAAATTTCTATTAGTCCATGTTTGCAGTACATAATTGCATTTGTCGAGGGAGTTGGCAAAGACACAAAATACGTCTCTCTCTCTCTTTTGTCTTTTTGAGACAGGGTCTCGCTATAGAGTTCAGGCTGGCCTTGAGCTCATTTTGTAGCCCAGACTGGTCTTGAGCTTGTACTGATCCTCCTGTCTGAGCCTCCCAAGAGCTGGGATTACTGGGGTGCACCACCACGCCTGGCATATCTTTATTTTTTATAACCCTCTCTTTCCTCTTTTTGCCTTCCATCTCTTGGTTTTCTTTTCATCTATGAAAGATCTTGCTTCCTACCTTTTTTTTTTGGTGGGACCTGAAATTGAACTCAGGCCCTTGGGCTTGCCAGGTAAACACTTATCCTGAGCCATTTCCCTGGCCTTCTCCTTGGTTCTTGTTATCTATTTTTATTTTGCTCTTCAATTGATTTATTTTTTTGGGTTTCTCATATTGGAGGAATCATGCACTCTTTACGTATGTGTACATGATTTAATTCAGGTAACATGGTGACCTCAAGGTGCATGCGTTTTCCTACAAATGATTCAAGTTTTTCTTTCTTTCTTTTTTTTTTTGGTCTTTTTGAGACAGGGTCTGGCTATGCAGTTCAGGCTGGCCTTGAGCTCATTTTTGTAGCCTAGGCTGGTCTCGAACTTGCACAGATCCTCTTGCCTCAGCCTTCCAAGTGCTGGGATTACAGGTGTGTGCCACCATGCCCGGCCAATGATTCAAGTTTATTCTTCTCTACAGCAGAGTATTTTCTTTAACCACTTACCTGTTGAGGGACATATAGACAATACTGCTAGTTGTCAGAAAAAGAGAACTGGAGAGTTGCTTTGAAAAATTTGGGTAAACAAGAAGTTTGGGAGGTGAGAAAGAAGAGAAAGAAAACGAGGGAGGCATGGAGAGCCGGGCAATGAACAAGTGAGGAAGAGAAAAGAAGGGAAGTAGGGCCGGGGAGATAGCTCAGTGGAATAAGTACTTGCCTGGCAAGCACAGGGTCCTGAGTTTGATCCTTGGTACCAGTGGTGGCATGGGCACCCATGTCTGGTGGCAGGTAGGTGGAAGAGCAGAGGGCTGATGTCTGCTTCTGCTCATCACCATCCTCTTTGTGAATGGAAGAACATTTTCCAGGGGGTTAATGATGGGCATCTTCTGCAGTTTAGGAGATTCTCCTTTTTAATTCTGCCTCACGGGGCCTGGCGGGATGGCTCAGTGGTCTAAAGCGCCTGCTTGGGAAAGCTTGGGTGGCGTCAGGGACCGCGGTTCGATCCCCGGCACCACATGCTGCGCCAGCCCTGACCTCGGGATGGGCTGAGTCGGCCATAAAAATGAGTGAATAAACAAACAAAGGTTCTGAAACAAGAAAAAAATTAAAAAAAAAAAAAAAAGAGCTTGTCTCTTATTGACAGAGGTCTGATCCAATAATTCTGCCTCAGGTTTATTTGTATAAAGAGCACAGGAGAACACCAGTCCCCCGTAGAAGGCGGCCCTGGGGTCACACCAGTCCTGTTTTTACATCAGCAAATAGGATGCTTTTACTATGCAGCTCTCACAGGGTCCTGGGCACCTTTGGGAGCCTGGGCTGGAGCAGAAGCTGGGGCCTGGGCCTTGGTTGGACCCTGGACCTTTGACTGGTGAGACCTGCAACCCTTGGCAATGTGGGCACAGATACGCTTCCCAAGCTTGGGGTGGGCACTATAGGCAAGTTGAGCGAGCCTGTGGTTTACTCCCTTTGGGATCATCTTGGGCTTAACCTCCTTGGACTTGACCAAGGCCTTCATAGGCTTGGCGCATGCACTCATGGCCTTGGCATCGTTTGCTTGCATTTTCTTGAGGCCCTTCTTGTGCTCCTTGGCAAAATGCATGTTCCTAAGGAACTTGGGATCTACCCTGTAGAAGACTCTCATTCAGCTGCTATTTTCCTGTCAGGAAAGAGGGAAATCAAGTGACTATGGTTTCATTTCCAGACACTTTTTAAAAAA
Source organism: Myocastor coypus (assembly GCA_004027025.1). Lineage (NCBI taxonomy): Eukaryota > Metazoa > Chordata > Mammalia > Rodentia > Myocastoridae > Myocastor > Myocastor coypus. The sequence goes on from PVJA010009031.1 coordinate 59,561, forward strand.
AATTTTATTTTTATTTTTATTGTTTTTTCTTGTTTCAGAACTTTTGTTTGTTTATTTATTTTTATGGCTGGCTCAGCTTGTCCTGAGGGCAGGGCTGGCACAGCATGTGGTGCCGGGGATCAAACCACAGTCCCTGCAGCCGCCTAAGGTTTCCTAAGCAGGCACTTTAGACCACTGAGCCATCCTGCCAGGCCCCTACAGACACTTTTTTGGGAGGTGGGGCCCACGTGAAATTTTCTAGTCCAAGTGAAGAGAGGTCTGGGGATGGAGGCGTCACCAGGTGGCCAACAGAAGGGCACCAGGAAAGCGCTTCTGTGGCCCAGTCTTGAAGTTCTTCAACTGGCAGTAGGGGGCGTAAGTGGCCTGTGGCGTGGCTTAGTGGTGGCTGCCTGAAAGCAGAGATGGGCAGCAGGTGGCAGCAGCACTCAGGGGACAGAGGGTCAAGGGAAGCCGGCAGGTAGGCAAGGCCCTGCACTGGCTTTAAAGGATAGATCGCCTGGAGGTCATTTAGCTCTAACTCCCTCAATATGACTTTTGAAATTTATCGTTGGTAACAGTTAAAACTTAAATACATAAGGTATATTAAGCTGTATTGCTGCAGAGCCAGGGTGTACTCCACAGGAGATAATTACTCTTCCTTTGAGAAAGGAGAAACCTTCATGGAGAGACGAGGACCAGGAAGCCAAAGGTCTACTTTTCATTACTTAGGATTTTTTTTTTTTTTTTAAGTGGGGTGAGACATATACTGGAAGCCCCTTTCCTTGGGTACTCGGACAACTATCCCTGCCATCCTGCAAGGAGAATAAGAGGCCTTGTTCTCAGCACAGTGGGGCAGGACAGAGCAGCAGCAGCCGTGTTCCAATGGGGTGGTTGGATGGCTTTCCCAGCACTGGCTGCCCGTGGTCATCTTGCATTCTGTGCTTCGCCAGTCTTCCCTTTCTGTGTGGGGTGCAAGGCCAGGGAGGGAAGGCTATGCTCAAAGTTAATACTGACCAGCAAGGACTGGATGACGGACTCTGAGTTGTCCTTTCTACCTTGTAGCCCCCAGTGCCAGGCCAGAGCGACAGCCCCATCGTGCTGCTGCGGGACAAGCACACCATCCCGAAAACTCTCACCGCTCTGGGCCTAGACCACAAGCCAGAGACCGTCCGGCTCATCACCAGAGACATGGTGCGAGAGCTCATGTGAGTCTGCAGGGGTGCAGGCCCAGGCCTCCTTCCCTCAGCCTGCATCACCTCTGAGGAGTTTGCAGGAAGCTCAGTTGCTGTTCCTTCCCTCGGTTCCCCGGACCCTTGGGTTTCATGGTCCTTTCTCATGCATCCTGGTTTCTCTCACTTCTCCGTTTGTTGCCTGTGTTGTTGCTGTTCCCCTTCACTTCCGGCTTCTTTCTCCTCCCCGTTTTCTGGCACCTGTGAGATCTGAGGTGGAGGGGAGCACTCAGGAGCTCCTGGCTGGACTCTTCTTGGTGCAGTTAACTGGCAAAGGGAAGTAACCCCGATGAGTCCCTTTTGTGTACATCAAGAATCCCAAGCAAAGGGACACTGACCGCGTACCTAACTGGCCATAGAGTCTGAGGCTGTCTGAGGCAATGCACAGGGGCTCCCAGCTCAGCTGTTTCCTGCCTGCATGGAGCCCACAGGGCTGGAGGCTGAGCTCAGCAAGGTGCACAGGAGCTGCAACTGCTCGCCGTCTACTCTTAGACTAGCGCTTCCCTCTCTGTCACAGTTCTTTCTACTCTCACTCCACCAGCTAAAAATGCACATCCCCAGAAAATGCTGCCTGTGCTTGCCGGACGTGGTGGCGCACGCCTGTAATCCCAGCACTCGGGAGGCTGAGGCAGGAGGATCAGTGCGAGTTCGAGACCAGCCTGGGCTATGAAAGTGAGCTCAAGTCCAGCCTGAACTGCATAGCGAGACCCTGTCTCAAAAAGACAAAAAAAAAAAAAAAAGAAAATGCTGCCTGTGGCATGAGCTGAGGGGTTGGCTGGCACAGACTGCAGGAGCTGGGATTGGCCACAGCTTCCGGTTGAGCTCAGCAGACAGCAGCCGTGCAGCCAGGACTGAGGCCTGAGAATGGCTCCTCCTCGGAGCAGGCTCCTTGCACAGAGGCTTTGGACCCAATGGCTGGTCGTTTTTCAGATCTGCCCATGTTAGAGTCAGATCTCCTCAGGTTACTCCATATCCCAGGCGGTTCTGTGCCACATCACTCGGTAAACCGCAGCTATCCTCGCTGAGGCCCAAGGCCACTCGCTGGTGCTGTCTACCTTCTGGGCAGCCCCTCCCCCACCACTCGTTTTATTAGATGAGGTTTCACTTCCTGTCTCTGACCGTCTGCGTCTTATTGCTGTGCACCTGTTAAGTTGCCTCACCCACAAGCAGCTTTATTCCCATCCCGACGGCTCCCTCCCCCATCGTTAATGTATGTCATTTGTTTGTAATCATTATAATTACCTATAGATTTGTTGAATGCGTTGGGCAGCTACCAGGAGAGGTCTACGGACATGTCTCCAGCAATTGTTGATCAGAGATTTTAATTAGTATTTAGGGTTCAAAGCTTCTCTCTAGCTGGACAGACAGGGATGTTTAGATTCTCAGCAGCAGCAGCATCCATTTCAATCTTGTCCAGCGTTCTCTTGCCCCCCCCCCCCCCCCCCCCCCCCCCCC
>PVJA010009032.1:0-24966 GCA_004027025.1 Myocastor coypus
CAATATGCTTGTGCACATACACCAGATACTTTATGTACAATAAAGGAATGGGGAAGGGGTAAATGAAAGAATAGAGAAAACTATACTGTAGTAGTCAGGATGTGGTGGAACCAAATTGCAGTTTTCTAATTGAGAATGTATTCTTGGTCTGTAAGAACAGAGTTCTGGAGTTGTTGCAGGTTCCCTTTTTTAGTAGACAACTACTGTCTGCTGCTGGAACACGTGAACTCTATCTTCATCCTCCATTTCCAGCTGTGCAGGTGTGTCTGTTTCATCCATCAAATCGGAATCTAATCTGCCTCACTGACAAACCCTATCGTTCACAATACGCTTTCATTAGTTTACTAAGTGGTGTATGCTTCTTAATCTTAAACTGCACCACAGAACCATCTTGCCCCACCACCTTCAAATTAATGTGATCGTTGTTCTCAGTCTTGACTCCTTCCTTGGGCTTTTCATCGGCCATAGCGAATGCCCGAGTCTTCTTAGCTGCCCTTCACAAAAGAGGTACCAGGTCCACACCGAATGAGCACACAAACAGCACCAGGAGCGGTAGAAGGAGGCAGCAGCGGTGGCTGAGGGGCTCTAAAGTTTTAGTTCTTATAGCACTTACGGTTTAAAAAATTTTTGTTTGTACATTTTCAGTGTGTGGTGATTATTACATTCATTGTGGGACGTTGGCATACGGACGTAACAACACCTGAATTTTTCTTGACCTCCTCTTTCCTTCCTACCCAGCCTCTTTCCCTCATCTCCAGGTCCCCATCCCATTGCAAAAAGAGTTTTGATCTATCTTGAGTGAAGTTTTCTATATGGCATGCGTTAGCGATCTGATTCATTCCTTTACATGAGGATAGCTGTCCCAACATCATTTACTGAAAAGACTTTTCCCACTGAATGGCTTTGGAATCCTTGTTGAAAATCCATGTATGCATTTATATCTGGATTCTGAATTATATTGAACCGATTTTTATATCTAGTACCACACTTCACTGATTATTGTTGGGCTGGGTTGTGAAGTTGTAAATTGTGTCATCTCTAACTTTGTCCTTATTCTATTTCAGGTTTACTGTATTGCAATATGAATTTTAGGACTAGGTTTTCCACTTAGGAAAAAAGTCATTGAAATTTTCATAGAGAAGTGCATGAAATATGTAGATCAATTTGAGGAAAATTTCCATGTAAGCAATATGATTTTCTAACCCATTTATTTTTACTTTGTTTTAGTAATAGTTTATAGTCTTTAATGTATACATCTTATACTTCTTTGGCTAAATGTATTAATATTTTATGTTTATTGACACTATTGTATACAGAATTGATTTTTTAATTTTACTTTTGATTTCTTCATTGTTAATGTGTAGAAATGCAACTGATTTTTTATATATTTATCTTGTACCCTGAAATTTTGCAGAATACATTTATTAGCTCTAATAATATTTTTATAAAAATTATGTTATCTACAAGTAAAGGACATTTAACTTTTTCTTTCCCAGTCTGGTTGCTTTTATTTCTTTTTCTTCACTAATTGCCTTGACTTGACCTCCTGTTAAATGGCAGTGGTGAGACCTGATGTCCTGGACTTGTTCCTTCTTAAGTTGAAAGTGTTCAGTCCTTCACTCTTAAATATATCAGCTGTGGGTGTTTTATAGATGCCCTTATATTTTAAGGAAGTTCCCTTCTTTTCCTCACTTGTTCAATGTTCTATTGTTGGATTGTGCCAAGTAATTTCTTATATATATTAGGATATTAATATACTAATTCTTTCTTCTACTAGCTCACATCTATTGTTGAGTCCTAGTAATTTTTCTGTTTCAGTTATATTGTACCTTTTGACTCTGAGATTACTGTTTAATTTTAATTTCTTCTTTTGATTTGGACAGGGTCAGCTCTAAACATATTCAAAATAACTGGTTGAAATTTTGGCCTAAAAGGTCCTGAATCTGGGCTTTTGGGACATTCTCTGTTGGCTTGTTTTCCTGAATGTAGGTCATACTTTCTTGTTCTGTTCATGCACTGTAATTTTGTGGTTGTTGTTATCATTGAAAACTGGAAAATTTGTGTAATACAATGTGGCAAATCAGAGAATCAATTTTTTTTTTCTGTACAATTGTTGTTGACTATGTCAGTAGTTGTTTGTTTATTCAGTGCCTTTCCTGAAGTTATACTACCTACTATGTGAGGTAGCTGTAGTCTTTTATTGATCGGTGGTTCACTAATAACTGCATTGAGATACTCCAAATTCTTGAAGCCAAAACATACCTGTCTTTGCTGAGGGGGGGTTTATAGGGGTAAAAGAGACTCCATTTTAAAGGAGGATCACTTGAGTTTACTTAAAACCATAGATAAACTCACCCCCTCACCCCTTCCTATGCAGCCAACCACAAAACTACTTACAGAAAACCAGGGTCTGAAAATAGGAACAAGTCATTAGGATGATTTGGGAGTAGAGCAGGCATTAAATCCCACTGCTCTGTGGCAGATATATGTTCAACAGTGTCTAAGAAATGTAAACATTCTTGTAAAATTTTTGAAAATGAGATAATGTTGTTACTATGGAAATCTGCAGAGTACATAACCTGAAAGTAAAACTCAGGTGAGGACCAATAACTTGGGTAGTCCTGACCCAAAGTCAGTGTCTTGGCGTCAGTTGGTCACGAGCTTGCAATAAAAGCTCCCTTTGCAGTTGGTCTCTTTTCTGGGGTTTTATTTCACTCACTGTCATCTGCTGCTACAGTTTGAGTTTGTGTTGAGGCCCACCATAAGTACTCAGTCAGGTACAGTAGTGGCTGGGTTCATGAATGCTTCTGTCTGTATTTCAGTTCACAAACAGAAGCAATTGGCAAAAATTTTGTTTCCAGTTTTGAACTCCACACCAGGTTTGTAATAAATGCCAGTGCAGTCATCTTCCCCAGAACTCCAGAATGAGTTAAGTTCATGAACCTAGGCAGCAAGGTAGTTCATGATTCTGCTCTAGCCTTCATTTTCTGCTTGTGCACAACCTTAACAATAGTCAGAGATGACAGATGTGTAGTGGCTTTGTCCTGAATGAATTCTGAGTCAAGTTAATAAGGAGAAGCCTTGCCAGCAAGTGGTCCAAGAAAATACCAGAACGATTAACTAGTGACACTTCTTTGTGAAGGAAGCCTATTCTTCTCTTTTCTGTACCTGGAAGGTGAGCTGTTATTTTTCAAGAGTACTACTGAGCAGTAGTACTGGGACCAGGCAATACTAGAATGCCACCAAACCCATTGTTGATAAGCCTCAGCTGTTTTCTGGAAAAGGAAATGCTGAGTGTGCTATAAACTTTCTGTTTCTTGCTGGAGTTCTTGATAAAGTTGATTTCCAGGTAGTTCTTGCTAGTTTTTACATTGTTCTAGGGGGATTTTAATTTCTTACCCTATCATTTTCTGACATTTTTTAGTGAGTCTCTTTTGATGAGTTGGTAGCAGAAGTACCACTGAATGACTTCCAAGGCTAGGTTGGAAAAGCTGATACAATTTTAAGCCTTTCTCACTCTTTTGGGGTAGTTATCATCAGTACAAGCAATAAGTGTTTACAGCACTCTTTTGGAAGAATTTCCAGCACAGTGGAGAGGCTATGTGATAGTGCTTAAGCCAACAGTCTAGGGAAGGTCCAAGATGGCGCCCAGGAAGAAATGAGTGAATCTTCACTGCATTCTAGTCCTCTTGCCATTGAGCAACCCTTGCTAAGTGGAGGCAGATAATTGCCCCATTGAGGCCTGCTGATTGTAATTTCATGACTAAAATCAATGTTATCATTTTAAATCATTAATTTTTTGTAATTGTTTTTCACACAGCACTGGGTAATTGGAATACAGTCAGTTATGTGAAAGATGTGCGCTGCTGGGACTGCAAATCTAAGTTAAACGCAGCAGCCTTGAGTGAAGGCTGGAAGGTCCTCAATGGGAGAGTTAACAAAATCCAGATGTTCTCATGGATGCTCTAGTGGAAACCTGCTATCTGGAAGAGAGCTCTTTGGTGAAGGATTTAGCTTTTTTAAAAAAACAAAAAGAAAAACAAACAAACAAAACAACAAAAAAAAACTATTTATGTTATGACCAGCTCAGCCTGCCCTAGGGGTAGGGCTGGCACAGCATGTGGTGCTGGGGATCGAACTGTGGTCCCTGAGGTTGCCTAAGCTTGTCTAAACAGGTGCTTTAGACCACTGAGCTATCTTGCCAGCACAGTAGAGGATTAATAGACAGGGAAAAACAGGCTTCTAGAAGGTGGGAAAGAGAACCTTGATACTTTTGTAGTACAATGTTAGCTTCACTGCTGCTTCTACAACATAAAAACTAGAAAAATTACAAAATTAATTGGATGTTCTAGCTAAGAACATTTCCAAAGTGTTCAAGCTGTTGTTTGGTTCTTTTTGTTGCTTATAGTTAAGTGCAAAAGCAAACTGCTAAAGAATGATTGTTAAACAAAGATTAACAAAGCTTGCTGGCATGGGAAATAAAACTGTTTTTCATTTTCACCTTTTCCAGATGGTAAACTTTTCTAAAATTTAAAAATAGTTTCAGGCAGAGTTCAAATCTACATTGGTGTCAGTAGAAAAAATGTAGCCAAAAATTAGCTGGAAGATAGACATTGATTGATTGATTGATTGATTGATTGATTGACTGATTTCACAGGGACTGTAACTGGGGGGGCCCTCCTCCACTGAGCTACATACACAATTATCCCTTTTTACTTTTTAAATTTTTGAGACAGTCTCACTAAGCTTTGTCTTGAACTTGTGATCCCTCTACCCCAGTTTCATAAGTAGCTGGAATTTTAGGCGTGTGTCATCACACTCAGCTAACTGAAGACTTTTGATAAGTTCTAAGGAAGATTTAAGACGGTGCTTCAAATAAATTATAGTTCTAGGAAGTACTTTAAAAGAATGTCCTAAAGATCTCTTTTAAACTTAAGGGTTTTATTTATGGTCATTGTCCCATAGCAGCTTTATAGGAAAGCAAGAAGGGGACTAGCTTAACTTGACAGAATTTGCTAATGCTGCTTTCATATAATGAGTTGAATATCAATAAGTCTTAATAAACTGAAAAGATCTTTAAGAAACTTGTATTAGAAGAAATATTACTAGCTTGGACCTTCATGCCTTTCATTGTCTTGTTGAGCTCAATCTAACTTTTGTCTCTTCTTTAAACTGCTCCAATATTTTATTGGTAAAAATCTTTTAGTTGTTTAAATAAATACTCTGAGCTCATTAAACATCTTATGCATTTGTTTATACAAGCATTCCTCATTCAATGATTGGATTCCATTCCTGCAACTAGGGTCATTAAATGAATCGGTCACTAAATGAAGAGCTATATATAGTATGTACATTATAATATGCAGAACAAAGAAATGGTCCAACGAAACTCCAACTTGATGACTTTGCTTTTATTTGAGTAATTCTTACTGGGGCTGGCAAGATAGCTCAGCTGACTAAAGTGCCTCCTTAGGTGAGCCTAGGCAAGCTTAGGCAAGTGCAGGGACTGCAATTTGATCCACAGCACCACATGCCACGCCAATCCCAATCCTAGTGTGGGGTGAGCCAGCCAGAGTCCAGGCATGGTGGCACATGCCTGCTATCCCAGCACTGGGGAGGCTAAAAGCAGGAGGATCACCATGAGTCCAAAGTGAGTAGTGAGACCCTGCAACAACCAAATACATTTTAAAAAATCATTCTTACATTCAGTAAAACACTGCATAACAACATAAAGCTACAGTACTATGCTATACAGTAAATCAGCAAAAATCATAGGAAGGTATATAGGTATATAAAGGTGTACTGTATAACAAAAAAGGCATATACCTATACAGGTATACAGAACTACAAAAAATATTGATCATAAATCCAAGTCATTAAACAGGTAAGTCGTTAAATAAGGAATACCTGTTTCATTTTTTATCTCTTCTAACATTTAATTATTTGAATTTTGAGTTTTTTGGTTTTGAGGGTTTTTTCATTTATTTTTTTTTTATTTTAGAACTTTTTAAAATTCATTTTAATGAGGAAAAAAGATAAAATAGCAATGAAGCAGTTTCAAAACAAGTTAGTAGGATATTGCAATAGAGACCATGAATATTGCTGTCTTTATAGTATCATTCAGAGGGAAAGGTGCAGAGCCAGCTTTGAGTTTTTTAGTTTTGGTTTCTGAGAGGTATCTTGCTGCCTTACTTTCTCATGTTTTTATGTATTTATTCTTTTGCACTGTGAATTGCAGATCTTTTACTATACAGAAGCTGTTGCCATGGAGATCTCTTTAAATTTTGTCTTCCTGTGATATGACCTCAGGTTTGGCCATGTTATGGTGTTTAAACCCTCTTCAATCTATCTAGAGTAATGTGTGGGTTGCGTTAGCAGCCAGCCTTCTTTTCGGGCCTTAATCCATAGCACCACTTGGAGGGGAGAAAACAAACTGCAGTAGTGGCAGTACCACAGAAACAAGATATTGACACGCAGAAAACAAAACTAAAAAAAAAAAAAAAACCTAAAGTAACAGCTATTCCACATGTAGTAATTGGAAAGAGATCAGCAATGATCATAGAGTCAAAGATAGACTGGATAGGCTTGGGAGATAGCTCAGTAGAATAAGCACCTGCCTGGCAAGCACAAGGTCCTGAGTTCAATCCACAGTACCACAAAAAAAAAAAAAAAAAAAAAAAGATAGACAGGATATTGACATAGTATAGTAACTAATAAATGTTACAACTACACTATCCTTAACAAAAACAGATTTATATTAATGTAGACACAAGGACTAAATATTGTCATATAGTAATATCTACCAAAGCAATAACAATTCCACTAGTAGGAATTAAAAAGGAATTCAGCAATAATGTCATAGAGCCAACCCAATGGCTAAGATCTAATAAAGCTTAAAAGTAATAATAAAAATTGAGAAGAGCAAAATGAAAGAAGTCTGAAAAAGAAAACGCAGATGAGGAGAAAAAGTGAGAAAAGAATTAAAGAATAAACACAGGATTAGGTAAAAGTAATAGGGAAAGAGAAAAATAAAAAGAAATGTAAGGAAAAATGACAAAACAAAGAACAAAAGTGAAAAAAGAGCCTGAAGCAAAAGATAAATAAACAAACAAACAAAAAGAAACGAATCCATGTTTCCTCTTTGTCTTCGGGGAAGTGAGTTCTTTCCAGTGTTTTACTGGAGTCCAGCACGTTTGGGACAGGACAGTGTCACAACAGAGCCCACGCTGGTTCCACGTCCTCTTCTGGCCATACAGCAGCTGAGTCATTTTTGCTTTTCTCCCTAGGTATGGTGCCTGTGTTAGAGCTGTGTCCCCTCCAACAGCTTGGTGTTTGCGCCCTCTGTACACCCAAAGCCACCTGTGGGCTTATGGAGTTTTATTCCATACTCCAGAGGTCCCTATTCTTCAAACCAAAGAATATCCCCAATTTTGTTGGTAGATAGAAAAGCAAACGGAACACTGGCTTCGAGCTATACGTAGGCAGCAAGGCTGGCCAAGCAGTCTGCTGGAGGTCAGCACTTTCAAACCCAGCCCTCATACAACGTTACACAACGGCACTGGCTCTGCACTTTTCCTGACCAGTTCTTTGTGCAGGACAGAAAGAATCTAAAGGCCATCTCTGGAAGTAGCCTCGTATATCCCCAAACTGGGTAACAGAAGGAGTCAATTTCATAAATAGTTGCATTTGTGTCTTTGGATAACTGTGGGCTTTTGTGATTTATCATTTCTACTTGGGGCCCTGACCCTCTCCAGGCTTGTGCTGTCCTCCTCGGCAGTGGGGTTAGCTTTCCAAGCTGCATAGTTCTTTTCTGTGCTGTCCTTGGTATCTCCATTTTCTTTGTGGTTTCTAGCTGTCCCATTGGGTCTTACTTCATTTCTGAAGCAGTACTCTTTTCTCTTTGCTCATGTGCTGTTTTTGCAGATGTCTCAATTTCAGGTTCCAGAGAGGCTGTAATTTGCTGCTGGCAACACTGCCATTTGTAACCTCTTTCTGTGCATCCAATGTCGACCTTGTGGGGTAGACATCGCCATTTTGCTACTGGGAGACCTGAAAATCAATGGGGTGCTTTTAAGGGTAAAATTTAAGCAATAAAGTAGCACAGTAACAAACAGTACCAGGCACCAAATGCACATGTGTGATGCCAAAGCATAGATCTTTTCCTATTACTATGTAAAACTTCAACAGCTACATTTAAAAATAGTTTTGGGCAGGGGTGGGCAAGGGAGGGGATAGCTCAGTGGCATGAGTGTCTGCCTGAAAACAGTTTTAGGGGCTGGTGAGACAGATCAGGGAGATAGCTGAGGCAAATGCAGGGACAAAAGTTCGATCCTCAGCACCACATGCCACATGAGCCCCGACCCCAGGCACACTGAGCAGGCCAGTAAGACTGGGAGTGGTGGCATATGCCTGTAATCACAGCACTGGAAGGCTGAAAACAGGAGGATCACTAGGGGTTTGAGCTGCATAGTGAGACCCTGTGCCAAACGCATTTTAAAAAGGAAAAGGAAATGAAAAGAAAGAAAGAGAGGAAGGAAGGAAGAAAGGAAGGAAGGAAGGAAGGAAGGAAGGAAGGAAGGAAGGAAGGAAGGAAGGAAGGAAGGAAGGAAGGAAGGAAGGAAGGAAAGCAAGCTTGAGCAGGGGTTCATTTTACCATGGAAAAGCCACTAAACTTCTAGGAGGCTAGTTTTTCTTATTCTGTTGAGAGAAGAAAAAGATTCTGTAACCTGTAAATCATCTTCTGAATACTTATTTATCAAAACTATGTGAAAAACTGGCTTATCTCCATAGTGCTTTCTCAGAATTTGGGGGGAAACTGACAATTTCTCTGGCTTCTTACCCCATGAAAGTGCCATAAGGTTACTGTTTTTGTCTTCCCCTCTATATTATCTAATTTTTCTCAAAGCTTTTATTCTCTTTGTGCTGGGAGTTAAACCGGGGCTTTACACATGCTGAACACATGTGTCACTATGTAGTGAGCTACATCACTAGTCCTATTCATAAATGTAGTATGTACAGAAAATGGTACAGTTGTACTCAACAATCCTTCCAAACACCAACATCTTTTCCTTCTAGGTGTACATTCAAAGATTACTACTTTTATTACTCCCTACAGCCTTTTTTTCTTTCTTTCTTTCTTTCTTTGGCGGGACTGGGGTTCAAACTGATGACCTTGCACTTGTCAGGCAGGCACTTGTGCCATGGAGCTATCTCCCCATCCCCTCTACAGCCGTTTGAGATTGTTAGCAAACAGAAAGCTTGTATCAGATGACTCAGACACTGTGGACAGACACTAGAAAGACTAACATACCCATAGCCTTCTCAGTGTGACCTTGTGCCCAGCAGTGGGACATGGTGAGGTGGGCACAGGCCAGGCAACGCTTACGTATGCAGATACCCGTGGACTCCTCAGATGTAGGCTGGAAGAGGACTACAGTTTCTTTGATGGGTCAGGGTTACATTGTGGGTGGCAGAGTCCACAGTTAAGAAAGTTTTATGCCATTGCTGCAGAATGATGTATTTACCAGTATGGGACTCTTCTTGATCTTTTCTACAATTAGCTGTCTCCAGATTCCTAGAAATGGGCAACACTGCTTAGTAATATATTGAATTTATGTTAATAGTACCTGCTTAAGCACATTTTTCTTCCAAACCTAATTTTCCTAAAAACACCTTGGAAATGGGGAGAAAACTTTTGTTTTTCTATTTAATGTACTTAGGACAGGCTCTACAGGGTCTCACTACCTAGATCAGATTTGTAGTGATTCTCCTGTTTTCAGCCTCCCAAGAGTGGGGATTACAGGTGCGCGCCCCTACACCCAGTCTCAGTTGCTGGCTCAGCATGCCCTGGGGGTGAGACCGGCAGGGCACCCGAAGGTTTGAACCCCTGCCGCTGCACTCTGCCTAAGCAGGCACTTTAGTCCACTGAGCTGGCTGGCTGGCCCTGGACAGAATACCTGGGATTCAAGATCTACAAGTACCTTAGGTAAAAGTTGACTATATTGACTTTTATTTCCTGTTGCTGACTCAGCCCACGCTGGGGGTGGGGCCAGCACAGCATATGGTACCAGGGACGGAAGCAGTGACCCTGCAGTTGCCTAAACTTGCCTAAGCAGTCACTTTAGACTGCTGAGCTATCTCGCCAGCCCGGCTTTATTGGCTTTTTAAACATTATTTATTTTGGACTGTTTTTCTATCAGTTTACTGCTTGCCAAGGAATAATTGAGTGTGCTTTTTACATCTTTTACAGATTTACCTTGTTCCCAGTAGTTTCTAGTTTTATTAAGTTGAACCATATTCCATGATCACTTTTGTAGGTCAAAGATAGTTGAATGTTCAGTTATTTCATGTGGTCCCACCTAATTTTTATGGTGTGAATAAGAACTAATGCGCCTATGGCCATGCTGCCCTGAACGTGCCCGATGTCACCTGAACAAGAACTGCTCTTTCTTTACATGGCTATTTGATGAGAACATCCAATTTACTTCTATATTTCCACTAACTTTTTGATACTGTTTTCCTGGTCTTTTTCAACTTAATATTTTACTTTTACTAAGATCTCCCTGCTCCTTTCCTTCCTCACCTTATGGTAGCTTAATGATAGCTTCTATCCCTCCTGGAAATAGTTTATATATAACTTGGCTCTAACAGTTCCAGAAACGTCACCAGCTCATAGCTCTTTTCAAGGGTAAAAAGGCTATCTTCACTACTGATCACTGAGTGGTTAAGAAAGTATACCACAGAAGCTAAGATGACAAACTAGATTCTACCTTCCAGAGAACGGAAAAAACACTTACAGTCCATACATAGTGCCATCTGGTGGTTCTACACACAACTGTTCCTTATTCTGGCTTTCAATGACAACTTTGACATATGAGAAAAAACTGTGGATCGAGTTGACTTCACCGTTGGTATTTGGAAATCATCTGTTGACACCTGCGTACCCTAGCCGTGGCCCAGGCTTGACCATGCATTCCAGAATCTGGCGGGAAGCTTTGAGCTGGAAAGCCTCCAGTGACGCAGGTCCTTCTTGTGTGTGATGTGATCTGATTCCTCAACACAGCTCCTTTTATTTCCTTACAATATCTGCTAAAGTTCCAAAGGGGAGAGGCCTAAGAGGAACATCTAGGTCTTCAGTATATCCCTTGACATCAGGGACAGTGATTTCTTTGCTCTCTGCTATATTTAGAATTTGTTAGTAGCCCTAACTTATATTGGGAGCTCCCATTCCTGAAGCAGTGATTTTCTCAGTAATTCCTTGTATGGAGTAGATAACTCTGGAAATTTGCAAGTATTTTCTAGCACTATAGTGTGGACTGTAAGATCTACAGAAAGCCTTTTTGCAGGGCTTGCCCCATTTATGACATTTTCTACCGCACCCCTACCCCTTTATGTCAGAGAACAAAATGCAGAGATAAGGCAAATGACCAGGAGGCCCCTGCATATGACACCCCACCCCCACCCCAGTGGCTGCAGTCTGTGATCTCAGCATATGGACCTATGTATCACTCCCTCCTTTTGCTTCTTCTCATCTTTTACATGGTCAGTCCAGTGGCTCATCTGAACCAAGCCAGAACCAGGCAATGAATCTAGCTCCTTAGCCATTAGCAATGCAGACTAGCAGCATTAATGCACAGGAATTAAAGAATTAGGTCACACTGGATCTATCATCTACTTATTAAATAACACTTATTAACCATTGGTAGAATATTTGAAACTAGACAGTGAGATTCTGTGGTAAGCTTTCATCATTGTGTAACACAGTGGTTCTCAATCTTTCTAATGCCGTGACCCTGCAATACAGTTGCTCATGTTGCGGTGACCCCAAACCAACAAATAATTTTGGTGGCTACTTCAGAACTGTAATTTTGCTACAGTTATGATTTCCGGTGGCTTTAGGCGATCCCTGTGTTTTGGTCATTCGACCCCCACTGGGGTCGCAATCCACAGGTTGAGAACCACTGGCAGGATCATATGTATTTAGGAGTCAGAAGATTAAAATTAAAAATCCAGTATGGGGCTGGCCAAATAACTCAGCGGATTAAAGTGCCTGCAAGCAGGCATAGGGGCCAGGGGGCTCGATCCCCCAGGGCCTGAAGTGCCAACCGAGCCCCTGGGGGGCATTGACATGGCAATTAAGATTGGATGTGGTGGCGTGCACTTGTAATCCCAGCTCTTGGGGGGCTGTAACAAGAATCTGATCTAGTAGTGAGACCCTGAACACCCTGTAGACCCTTCCCTAAAAAATACAGAAAATCAAAATAAAAATCTAGTATGAGTTAACATGACATCATACATGTAACTTTAGCTCTTCTGAACCTCTTTCTTGCTCTGTAAAACTTGTCTCTGAGGGTTGTTGTTAAGTAAACAAACACAACAAGGTACTACTATGAATTTTGTGAGTAGCTTGGTAGAAATATTAGCCATATTGTTATTGGAGTGAATATGTCTAAGAATCCATTTTTCTCTCCTCTAAGGTTCAGGGGAAGTTTTTGTAATTTCTGAATGGTTTCATCCTTTTAAAAAATACAGAAAATAGGAATTCATAAGTAAATGTAACATGGACCAGCAAGATGGCTCAGGGGTCTAAAGTGCCTGCGGAGGAAACTTAAGGCAAGTGCTGCGACCATTCCTCAATCCCTGGCACCACATGCTGTGCACCCCCACCCCAGGGTAGGCTGAGCCAGCCATAACACAAACAAATAAATGAGGTTTAAGAGAAATAAAATCTTTTTTAAAAAAAAATAAGTAAATGTGACAGTAACTGGAAATTCCAAGTCTTACACGAGATGATCTATAGCTAGAATGAAAGACAAGCTGGGCATTCTGGTACTGAGGATGTCATTTTTTTTTAATAGTGAGTCTAAAGCTGTAAGAGCAATGTTTCATGGAGTTGCAGAGATATATGCAAGTCTAAGAATGAAGATAGCAGGTGGGCTCTAAAATGACATGCTACTGTAACAGTCCTATTGTCAAAACTAAGCAAATAAGTATTTTAGAAGTAGTTAAATGTCTAGTCTAGTCTGACTTTTTACCCAATGTTAGGTAGTGCTTTTAGTGTGTTCTTTTGAACATTAAAATATTCAAATCCAAAGTAAAGCATGCTTCCAAGCCTTTTGACAATTTTTATTTTTTTGAGATGGCAAGTATTGCCAAGGTAGCCTTGAACTTGTGGGTTCAAGTGATCCTTCTGCCTTCACCTTCCAAACAGGTTGTGCTCACTGCTCCCAAGAGTCATTTCTAGTGACTGGTAATGACTGCACTTCCCCCAATCAGGACATACAAAGGCCTGGGTAATATTACCTCAGAGAGCAACACGGAGGAATCATCTGCTAAATAATGAAGTCTTCAGGATTTAAAAAGCATAACTCTCCGAAGAGTCATGAGTTTGGTTTGCTTGTATAGTCTATCCCAAGGTGAGAGTTCAGCTTGGAAATGACAGCGCTGGCTGTCCGTAACCAGTGATGCTCCTGAACTTGAGTATTCTGTGTGCACAGAACTGCCAGCGTACGAGACCCGTGAGAAGCCACTGTGCACAAATCTTCCCAACACTGGCTTCAGTGAAGTCATGTTGGTAACATGTTCTTCTTTGGAAAGTTAATGTTAAGCATTTAGCATATCACAGCACAGGACTAAAATTTCTTTTGCAGGGCGAGGGAGCTTGGGAAGTGAACTCACGACCTCATGCTTGCCAGACAGGTACTGTGCTGCTGGTCCTAAAATGTCCTAAATCTTCTTACTGATGTTGAATTAGTGGTTTTCAAGGCATGAGTGGTTCTTCATAGGTTGTTTGAATGAAATCTTTAGAAAATCACTAATTTCTCTGTTGTAATGTTTTGTGTTGGTGCCGAAAGAGACGATGAGAAGACCTGATGAATAAGCTTCAGAGGACTCACTGAGACAAGTCTTCAGAGACTTGTCGCTCTTCAAAGTGAGCACAGAGCTGCAAAAACAGCTCACCTTTATTGAAGGTTACAATCAGGCTAAGGAATGTGCAAAACTACTTTGGTGAATAAAGATTACAAATGACTATGTCTCCTACTATTTACCTAACACTAAGTTCACACAGATGCTAGCATAAAAAACAAGCAGGGGAGGAGACAGCCATTTACATCCCAAGTTAGAGGTCAACAAACAGGGCACCAGCAAGAGAAGCTGCTATCTGCAGTTGTAAATCCCAGTTTGCCTGGACCTGTAACAGACAGAACCTGTAACAGACAGCAGACTCCCTGGGCTCTGTTTCTCGTTTCCCGCTTTTTGGGATATCAATTGGGCTTGTCTTATATTACTACATTTCTCTCCAGACCTGTACCAGAAGAAACAGTTCAATATAAATCCTGCATACTAACTCTTTGGATCCCAGTTAGCCAGGATCCAAGCCCTTAAATGCAATGTTGTATATCTGGTTATTAGTCTAATGCTCTAGGGTTCTTAAGAGTCTCTAAGACAGCTTGAAATTGTGAAAGTCAAGGGGTATTCTATAAAAAGCATAGTCAGGCTGATACAAAAATTTTCCACAGTTGCCAAGTTTGTTTAAAAACCATCCCCAGGAAAGGTATTCTACAAACTATATACAGATCAGAGATGTCAAAGAGAATGAGATTCAATTCAAAATTGTGTCCACTGACACGGCTAGAAATGAAGACTCCCTTGCTACCCAAATGCAGTCTAAGAATTTACTTCCCTAAACTCTGTCATTATGTCTCTGCCCATTTTTCATGATTAGGTATTTTTCTCTTCAACCCCCGCCCCCCATGATACCAGGGATTAAACTCAGGACCCTATGCTTGCCAGGCAAGCACTTATTCCACTGAGCTATCTCCCCAGTCTCTTCCAGTCTTGTCATTCAGGTCAGAGACTTTCTAATCCTTACATAACTCATCACATCTCTTACTAGAGGGTTACTCATGTCAAAGAGGACAGTATGTTTTGTGGTGTAGTAGTGACTAAGTATTTCACAGACTAAGATTCACTCTGTAACCCACTTCATTTGACAGTATTTTCTCATTGTTTGCCTAAGTCTCTCACACTGAAACTTATGTCCATTTCTTATTGTTTGAACTCGGGGTAAAGAACAGCTGGTTAATACCTTCCACATACTAGCCTCTCATATTCATATTTGGGTGGATCTTACATTCAAGGCAGCTTATAGCCCAGGGTTAAGACTAAGGCTGTAACCTTTAAAAATGTTTAAACTGGTATTCAGATGGCTACTCTTCTAAATAACTATGAATCTTCCCCTCCACCAGGCTGGTCTCAGTGGTTTTTCCAGGCTAAGACGTCCAAGTGACTACACATTTGAAAATGTTATGAAGCTTGCCTGCAAACTTCATTCACCTCAAACTTCACCATCATTCGGTGCCACAAATTTAGGTCAATTCTTGAAGCACTGAATGAGATCAGGGCCTATAGCCCTGAAGAAGGTTAAGTAAACTTACCCCAGAATTTTGTACTGTTCTTGCCTTGTTAGTCACATAATCCACTTCCACTTTAGTTTCTGATGGAAGTTCACATTCAATTTTATTAATATCATTAAAATTTATTTGTTGCTTTCTTATGTCAGTTGGAACTTATTACTTCTCATTTATGACTATTTTCCTTTTTCTTTTGAGTCTTCTAAGAATGTTTGCACTTCTTTTTAATTTCAACTCAGTTTTTTTTTTTAAATTTGGTTCCAATAAAGTGTCACATTTTATACAACTTTGAAGAAAAAGTTATTCATTTTCCCCCTAAATTTCTCTTAATACTCTTTCTTTAGCATCTGTCAGAATGAACCGCATAGACCATTAAAAAGCTCTTTAGGATTAACTAGAGATCTACAGATTTGGGGTGCTATTTAAATAGCAGAAGACATAATTTAGTCACCTTCCCATTCAACAGCCAGTAGAATATTTAGAAGCCCGAGGGATGTCAAATAAGTGGCAAAGGAACATTTTCCATTTAGGCTTTAGAAATGTAAAAAACTTTCAAAATACAGACTTAAAAGAAAACCAGTAGACTCTATCTCAGGGATTAGAGGCCAGAGGTAATTGCCTTTATCCTGGAACATGCCTGAAATCACAGCTTAAGGTATTAAAGCAAGAAGTCAAAATGTACAAAATTTGTAAAGTGTTCATTTGGCATATTCTTCCAGAAAGCTGTGACAGAGAACAGAAACTATTTTTTGAAATTGTGTCTTGGACATAGGAAGATGACTAATTGTTTCTAAGTGTATCCAAAAGACAGTTGTTTTACTAATTTCCACATTTACAGAATATAAAATTAGGGTGATATTTAGTCTTTGTTATGAGATGATGTGCTCATGTTTAAGCAAATTTGGTGTATCCCACTGGGCTATGTGTCATTCAGTGAGCTGTGCTCCCTGAATCAGGAGCCAGATGGTGGATACAGAATTCTTTTGCTAGAATACATCTCTATAGAGGATGACGTCACATTGGACTTGGTGACCAGGCTGACACTGAATGCAACTCAGTCACGGTATTTAAATCACATTAAGACTCTTTTATTTATGGTTCTCCTTGTGGTTTTGTCTGGCTTTTATGTCTAATTGCTAGCCTCCATGTCGTGAGATGATGTGCTATCAATTCTTTTTATCTTTTCCAAAATGAACTCTGCATCCCTTCCAAATGTAGTTTCCACAAAGTTCATTATTGCATAAACCAACTGTAACTAAATGTGAATTTAATTAAGAAGATACTTTGTTTTTATGTTTTTAATGTTGTTCCTGCTCAGGTCAGTTTCATTAGTGTTAGTATAGTCACTTCCTACTGTAATGACCCAATTTTACAGTGGAGGGGAAAGAAAGTATGTAGTCCTATCTCTAACGTTAGGCAAACTAAAAGTTACGATACTTGGCTCACTATTTTTTCTGTTATTCTCTAGCTTCCTCCATGAACTACCAGACTTCAAATTCACCTTCATCATAGTCACTGATACCATTATCACCAACACCATCACCACCTGGCTCCAATGGGAGGCACATTTGTTTTCTTTTCCATTTTCTTGGTAAAAGAAAAGTCAATGGCAGCTCTATCATTTGGGCTTTTTCTTCAGGATTATATCAGAGAAAGTAACTGTGTGAAAATACATGACAATGGTAAATAAAGTTATTCTCAAACAGTAGCCTGCTTTCTTTCTGTATCAATTTTAACAAATGTTTTCTGGAACAGTCCCTGTTCTACAGCTCTCATCCATAAAGAAGCAAAGTTGCCTCTTCCCCTTTCCAGCTAGCTGGTTGAATCTAAAATTGCTCAGAAGTTAGTCTCCCTCCTAATACTGCTTCATACTATTACTCTTTTAAAAATGTTCATTTTCAGACAGGCTCTTCTGGGCTGGAGACATAGCTCAGTGGACTAAACACCTGCTAAGGCAAGTGCAGGGACAAGTTAGATCCCTCCCACAGCAAGCTGCACTGGCACTGCCCCAGGGCAGGTAGAGCCAGCCGCCAAGACAGGATGTGGTAGCCCACACCTTAATCCCAGCACCGAGAGGCTGAAAA
Organism: Myocastor coypus; assembly: GCA_004027025.1. Classification (NCBI taxonomy): domain Eukaryota; kingdom Metazoa; phylum Chordata; class Mammalia; order Rodentia; family Myocastoridae; genus Myocastor; species Myocastor coypus. The sequence continues at coordinate 17,498 of PVJA010009032.1, forward strand.
CAGGAGGATCATTGGGAGTTTGAGCTGCACAGTGAGACACTGTACCAAATACAATAAAAATTAAAAATAAGATTCTTCCATCTGCTTAGCTTACTGAACCTCTTATCATGTTCTCTGTAGTTCCTTAGTGCATAACACCTGCATTTAAGTTGTTTACACGTATGGATTTTGTGATTATGCTCTTGATCTTCACAATCCTTAAATTGCTAGTACTTACAGAAAGTAATTAGGCTAAGGCCCTGTGACAGATGTTTACTAAAAGAGATCAACTCACCTAAAAGCATATACTGTAGGACTGAGATAAATCTGTACCAAAAAAAGTTATTTATTTTCTTTAGAACCAAACAGAGAAATGTTTCCTTTAGAACCACAGTGAGCTATTACTCCTAGAAGAACAATGGTTTATTCATTAAGATTGGGCCAGTTCAACAAAGTATCTTCAACTTTATCATTTCTAATAAAACCTCCAGAGTGAGAAGTGTCACTTACAAAATGCTTATAGCACCCTTCTGCTTTACTAGCTTGCAGATCAATTCATTTTCACTCTTTTTTTAGTGATTTCATATTAACATCACTTCTTTCTGAATTGGGCCTTTCAATGTTGGTACTATTTTACCTTCCTTGACCCACATATATCATAACTATATCCAACTTGTAAAAATGTTAAAATTCTATTAATAAAGGATGCAGGTGGATGACAGAAGAGTGGTGACAGGCCTGAAGAAACTGTTTACATTGAAAATTTTATTTTATTTTTATTGGCTGGCTCAGGCTGCATGGTGAGCTGGAGATTGAACTTCAGTGCCCTTGCCCTATCAGGCACTTAAACAGCTGCACTAAGCAACAAGGCCCCCCAAATTTTAGATAACCTCTGACATTAGCATAAATCAAGAATGAATAGCAATAAAATAATCAAAAGCAATAAAGAGGGTTCAGGGATATAGCTCAGTAGAATAAGTGCTTGCCTGGCAAGCCCCAGGTCCTGAGTTCAATCTCGGTACTGTCAAACAAACAACAAAACAAAACAAAAGCAATAAAGAGGACACACTAATCACCTCCCTCTTGGCATGCTGACTACTTCCCAAGGATACTGCTCCTTTTCTTCCCTGGGGCCAGGGATGATTCAGGCAGGAGCAGTGCGCTGTGTCTGCCATGACAGTACAGGAGGTCAGCTAAAGTGATTCTCCTTTTTTTTTCTCTTGCTTTTAAAATCTTAACTGCTTTTGAGGGCTTATTACTAAAAATGTTCTAGGTCAAGAATAAACATACATACATATTAAATTATTAAATTAATTTCTCTATGTCAAAAAATGAATGTAACAAAGAATGTAAGACAAACAGAAGAGAAAAGTAGAAGTTGCTCACAGTCACGCGCCTGTAATCAACTACTTCCAAGGCTGAGGCAGCAGGATTATAAGTTCAAGGTTTGCCTGCTCAACACAGTGAGAACCTGTCTCAAAAAAAAAACCCACAATGGTCATGCTTTGATTTCTCTTTAGATCGTGTATTTCGGCAGGGAGAAAAACCCCACAATGAATTATGACCAATTCTTTCCAGCAGTTCTCTAGGGAAGTATCAGATTAGGATCTAAAGCAAGTAACTCCTATTTAAGGGTTTTAAATTTATGTCATTTGTTTTTTGGGCTTTTCTTAAAGGCAAGGTTTTTTAAAATTTTTATTTTTAAAGCATTTTAGTTTTTTGTTGGTGAGGACTGAATCCAAGGCGCACCCACCTGCTGGATGAGTGTTCTATCACTGAGCTAAATCCCCAGCCCCAGATTCTTGATTATTTATAATCCAGCAAACAGTGCCATTACCAATTTCTACACAGCAACTGCAAATGGCAGAAGGGACAATGTAGACAAATCTTGTTTTCTACCCATCTGATTTATCTCAGGAATTCTTTTTTTCTGGCTTTCAGCTCAGGTTGAAGAGTCTTCCTTTCCTGGGACCCACTCTGGATCCTGTTTGTCTTACTAAGCAGCAGGGATGAGAGACAGAAATTATGCTGCAGCCAAAGGTTGAGCCCTTTTCCAATGAACTCATGAGAGGTAAGAGAAATGCCAAGCACACAAAAAAAGTGCTAAGACCAAAATAGCACAAGATAGAGCCCTGAGCATAGAAGTCGTCACTTTCAACCTTCTGGTAGCCTTAAAACTTCCCCTTCACAACACATAGCCCAACGGCCAGAACTCATTAGTGCTACTTCTAGCGAGGAATGAATACTGTGGCTTAGTGTACTCACTCTTGGAAACAGGAATGTGTTACCTCTGAAGAACTTATATCTATACACTCTGGCTGCTACAGCTAAGAGCATGGGATCTGATGCTAGACTGCCTGGATTTGAAGTCTAGCTGCCCTGCCAGCTGTTGAGGAAGTTGATCTTCATGTCTTAAACTATGCTGTTTTCTATTTCACTGGTCTGCTGTGAAAAATAAAGATGAATGTGTTAAATATCTGGAACCATGATTGGCACACAAGTACTTAATAATGACTATCTACTATTACAAGTGTTATCCTTTTACCATGACTACTATACCTGGCCAAGTTTTGCTTTAAAAGAAAAAGAGAAATGGATGGTAGCTGGAGAGGTTAGAGGAGGGCTAAAAGAAGTTTAAAGCAGAAGGAAGAAAACATTTTTAATATGGAGAGCTGGTTTGAGTTATGATCTTGTCAAAGTAGCACATAAAGTCAGAGGACAGAGATGGTTCATTACAAGACAGTAACCTGGTAAAGGACCAATAAATAAATATGAGAAGAGAGAGCAAGAATATGGGGGCTAGGGAGATAGCTCTGTGGCACAAGTGCCTGCCTGGCAAGTGCAAGGTCATGAGTTTGAACCCTGGTCTCACAAAAAAAAAAAAAAAAAAAGAATATGGGGAGACATGGACAAGAGACTGGGAAAAGGCAGGTAGACAGTAGATCACAAGCTTACAAGGAGCTGAAGAATTACTGGTCAAGGCATGTGGTAGTTTGGGGAAATACTGAAACAGAAAGGAAAGTTGGCTTGACACAGATCAATTTTACAAGACAATCGTTACAGTAACAGGCCAAGGCTGAAAGTGAGGACTCCAAGATGATGTGATTTTATGTTCCTAACAATGGTACAGAGGCCATATGTGACTAGGTCTACAGTACTGCATTTCCTGCTTTTCCCTAACCACAATGAATTTCTTGCTATTCTTTCAGCTCAGCAAACATACTTCTACTTCAGTTTTTCCAACTGTCCTTATTTCAGCTAACTTTATGCTTTTCCTCAAGAGTAGCAGATAGCTAGTTGCCTCAGCTACTTTGGCAATTTGCTTTAATGCTGCTTGCTCACAGATGATGAAATTCTCAAGATTTAGGGCAAGAGTACGATGGAAAAAGGGCCAAGAGCAATTATTTGCTCAAGGTTTTGAAATAGCGGAGAACTGTTAAGATAACTGAAGCAGGGAGTGGCGAGTGGAATAGTCTGAAAGCATATGGTTCAAAGATGAAGAATTAAGGGGGCCAGGGAGATAGCTCAGGGGCACAAGTGCCTGCCTGGCAATAAAAATAAATAGGATATGGGACCTGGCGGGATGGCTCAGTGGTCTAAAGCGCCTGCTTGGGAAAGTTTGGGCGGCTTCAGGGACCGCGGTTCGATCCCCGGCACCACATGCTGCGCCAGACCTGCCCTCGGGGCAGGCTGAACCGGCCATAAAAATGAGTGAATAAACAAATACCCAGCACTCGGGAGGCTGAGGCAGGAGGATTGGTGTGAGTTCGAGACCAGCCTGGGCTACAAAAGTGAGCTCAAGGCCAGCCTGAACCGCATAGAGAGACCCTGTCTCAAAAAGACAAAGAAAAAAAAAAAAACAAAGGTTGGGCCCGGCAGGATGGCTCAGCCTGCCTAGGAAAGCTTGGGTGGCAGCAGGGACCGCGGTTCGATCCCTGGGACCACATGCTGTGCCAGCCCTGCCCTCAGGGCAGGCTGAGCTGGCCATAAAAATAAATAAACAAACAAAAGTTCTGAAACAAAAAAAAATTAAAAAAAAAACAAAAAACAAAGGTTGTGAAACAAGAAAATAAAAGAATAAATAGGTTAACTTTTCTGAGAGCCTTTGGCTTTAACAGTGACTATAAAAGGAGGGAATTTCATTTTAAACTGTGTGGACTCAACACCACACAGTAGACTCTACTATACTAGTTTCCAATCATCTTTTTAACAGCCATGTAAGATTTGTTTTAAAAGGGCATTTACTTGCTGTCAGAAAATATCTAATAGCATGGACTTTTAGTTATGTGTAAGAGAATGCAAATTTTGGAGCCCGGCAGGATGGTTCAGTGGTCTAAAGTGCCTGCAGGCGGCTGCAGGGACTGCTGTTCAATCCCTAGGACCACATGCTGTGCCAGCCCTGCCCTCAGGGCAGGCTGAGCTGGCCATAAAAATAAATAAACAAACAAAAGTTCTGAAACAAGAAAAAAATAAAATAAAATAATTTTTAAAAAAGAAAATGCAAATTTTTTTCTGTCTTCTCAGATTAAAAGTGTTCATTGTATTGGGCTTTTGGAACAGTTTTATGAAGCTAAGTGATCTATGAATCTTCCAAAGGACTGAAACATATAAAACCCCATTTCATCTCAATAGTAAAAAGTCTTGGTTCTGAAGCACCACCATAATGGGTATTTCAAATTAGCATTTAGTCAATACAAGCAAAGAGAAAAAAAGAATGGAGGAAATACAAAGCTTAAACTACAGGGTTAAACATTTTTCTCATTTTTAACTACCCTATGCTTTTGGTTAACTTCTTTAAAAATACTCTTAAAAAAATCTATTTCTATGCATCTTTATGACATATAATAGGAACAACACATTGCTCTGATACTGCAGGAATAACAAGTTAGATGCAGGATTTAAAAAAAAAGAGAGGACTTGCAGCAGCTAAAAACCACTGCTTTGAAGCATAACTTCTCTGTCTTCTGAATTAACAGGATTTCATAGGCTTTAGCAAAATACTCCAATTCACATGAACTGCTCTGTAAGTGAAAAAAAAAAAAAAAGAAAAAATATATTGCTGTTACCTTCAGTATGACCTAGAAGTTGACATTTAAAAATATTTAAAAACTTGTAACAATGTTAGGAAATAAAAGTGTATTTTAGTAATTCAGGAACTATGAATAAGCTCTAAAATCAAACAAGCAAACAGCAACTATACTTGTCCTGAAAGAGAAAACTTTCTCTTTAGCTATGTGGCTAAAGTTTTCAACAATCAGAAGGGCTCTGGAGCCTCAGGTGCTTTTAGTTCAGACACAGCAGAGGTATGGCATTGCTCTCCGGACAAGAGAAAAAAAACTCTTCTTCTAGAAGACTTAACATTGGTGTTATGGTTTATGTCTAGTTGTCCCCGCAAAGCCTCAGGCAATCATGAGGCGTGGCTTCTATAGATTGAGACTTGATTCATGATCCCTGGGATTGTGTTTTCGTACTGATGGGATTATCGGTCTAAGTAAGGCTGAGACTATGGGTGTGGTCAGGGCAGATATCCTAAGACAGACTAGTAGCTGTTGCTCTTTGCTGCCCTGTTTGGTTGGCTGCCTCTGGCACCATTTTGTTGCTGTTCCACAGCCATGAACTGGATGCTCTCTGCCCTGTTCCACTAAGCTTTGGGCCAGCCAAAAACCTCCACGAACTGTGAGCTAAATAAACCTTTCCTTTCTTTATTTTAAGTGTCGTGTATTTGTCCCAGCAACGAGTGAAAAATAACTAAGACAATTGGTATAGTGTACATTTTTACCACCATTACTAGAAACAATGATTAACAAAATTACAGAACATTTATAGAAAAGCTAATAAAGAATCTAAAACCTAAGATGTGCAAACAAGCAAGAGCTGAAGCTTGTGTGGCTGAGGCAGGAAGACTGCAAGTGAGAGCCCAGCCTGAGTAACTTGGTCAAACTGTTTCCATAAATAAATAAATGAATAGGGCTTGGGACGTAGCTAAGTACAAAGGCGATGGGTTCAATCTCTAATACTATAAAACAAAACAAAATTCCCTGAAACTAACAAAAACAGAAGTCCCTCCCAAAAACCAAGAATTATTGAATATATGATGTTTGTTTGTTTCATTTTTGTTTGTTTGTTTGTTTGTTTTTTTTTGGGGGGGATACCAGGCATCAAACTCAGGACCTTGCGCTTGCCAGGCTGGCACTTATACCACTGAGTTATACCCCCAAGCCCTATTCAATATTTGAGAAAATCCAATAGCATTAAAGAATGGCACTGAACTCAAGTGTAAATATTACAGACTGAGAGAACAAAGTGGAAATTGGATTAATCAAACAAAACAAGTTGGGTGTGGTGGCACATACTTCCACTGCCAGCACTCTGGAGGCTGAGGCAGGAAATCACTGGGAATTCCAGGCTAGCTTGGACAACTTAGTGAGTTCAAGACCAGCCAAGACCAGCCTGCACTATTGAGACCCTATCTTAAAAACAAACAAACACAAATAAACACATGTCTTTTTTTTTTAAAGGTATTTAAGGACAGGGTCTACAGGGTCTCACTTTGTAGACTGGACATCCAGTGATCCTCCTGTGTTCAGCCTCCCAAGCACTGGGATTAGAGACCCATGCTACCCCACTGAGTATCAGTTTCAGCAAGGCCTAGGGCAGAGGTGGGGCTGGCATAGCAAACCCCTGCACTCTGCCTAAGCAGGCACTTCAATCTGTTGGGTTATCTGGCCAATCGTAAACCACATTCTTAATAATAACAATTTTTTTATAAATAAAAAAATGTAAAGGCCAATAAATAAACCAGAACAACAACTCCCTCTCCCTGAAAAAAAGAACTTATCAGGTAGGTTGGATTGCAGCATGAACAGTATCAAAGTCAGTGAACTGGAAGACTGAGCTCAGACAATCTTCTGGAACACACTGAACAAAATAAGGAAAATTAGATCACAATTTCTAATATCCACTGGAAAGATATGCCACAAAGAGAGAACAAAAATAATTTGAAGTAATATACAAAGAAGTAATAAACATCTCAACTAAAAAGACTTAAATCCTCAAATTGAAAGGGTCTATAAAATGCTGAATAAGATAAATAAAAAAATAAAGATACATATTGGTGAACTTTGAGGACAAAGGATAATCTTAAAAATTCCACAAGAAGGTGGATAGACAAAGGAGCAACATTAAATTGACACTAAATGATCTGCAATACTGGATAGAACAAGGAACATTATCTGTAGAGGCCCAAGGGAAAATCTACCTTACCTCCAAAAAAAGAAAGCACAAGCATTTTCAGAAGTCTACAGGTCCAGGGGCCCGGCAGGATGGCTCAGTGGTCTAAAGCGCCTCCTTAGGAAAGCTTGGGCGGCTGCAGGGACCACGGTTTGATCCCCGGCACCACATGCTGCGCCAGTCCTGCCCTCAGGGCAGGCTGAGCCAGCCATGAAAATAAATAAACAAACAAAAGTTCTGAAACAAGAAAAAAAAAAAAG
>PVJA010009032.1:25066-62263 GCA_004027025.1 Myocastor coypus
AAAAAAAAAAAAAAAAAAAAAAAAAAAAAAAAAAAAAAAAAAAAAAAAAAAAAAAAAAAAAAAAAAAAAAAAAAAAAAAAAAAAAAAAAAAAAAAAAAAAAAAAAAAAAAAAAAAAAAAAAAAAAAAAAAAAAAAAAAAAAAAAAAAAAAAAAAGGTCTACAGATCCAGAGCTCATCATTCACAAAGTGCTTTCTGCAGAAAATGTCATCAGGATATTTCCAATAAAAGATAAATTATTCTAACTGTAAGATGTGCATACAAAATCATCAAAGGGAAAGAAACCAGTAAAAACTTAGCAGTTAAAAATATTAAACAATAATATGGAAGTAGAAAAGTAAATCCATGCAGACATAATGGAGAGTAGTGCCTGTCAGGCACTGGGGAGCAAGTGCTTAATCTGCACAGGTTTGCTTTGGGGCTAATGGAAAGACTTTGCAATTAGGTAGAACTGTGAAAGTACTAAATGCCACGAAATTACTTGCACTAAAATGGCTAATTTTATGTTGTATTATTTTCATCTCAACTCACAAAAATGTTTCATGACAAAAGGTGAAAAGTTCAGCTTAAAACTCAAACTACTGCACAAACATTTCTTTGAAGCACTTACTACTTCAGTATGCAGGAGGAATGCTACAGCTATCTTTTCCATTTCCTCATACAGAATTTTTTTTTTTTTAAAGGGAAGGGTCTATAGGGTGTTCAGGGTCTCACTGCCAGATTGGACTCATAGTGATTCCCCTGTTTACAGACTCCCAAGAGCTGGGATTACAGGTGTGTGCCACCATGCCCAGTCTCAACTGCTGTCTCAGTGCACCCCTGCACAGCAGGCCTGAGGATCCAACTCCCAGCCCCTGTGCCAGCTTGTAGGCACTGTAATCCACTGAACTATTTGGCTGGCCCTTATCCTCATACAGAATGCTAAGTAATGAAGGATCAATACTTAAAATTAATTGTATTTTTAAAAGAATATAGAAGCTAGATAGTATATAAGGTTCTTGTGTTGTAGGGGAAAGACACAGCTATTGACTGAGGTAGATAGCAATTCACATTATTTGTCAAACTTTTCAAGAATGATTTCTGCAGGGATCCTTTCTTCACTGAACACTAAGCTAAGGGGTAGCTGGGATTTACAGGTGTCTAGTGTAAACATTAAGTAAGGTTTGGAGGGATGGAAACTTGTTATGGAGTTTTTGAAGTGGGGTGGTGGGAAGCTCAACTATCAAGATATGCAGGGGCCGGGCAGGATGGCTCAGTGGTCTAAAGCACCTGCTTAGGAAAGCTTAGGCGGCTGCAGGGACTGCAGTTCAATCCCCGGCAACACATGCTGCGCCAGCCCTGCCCTTGGGGCAGGCTGAGCCAGCCATGGAAATAAATAAACAAAAGTTCTGAAACAAGAAAAAAAAAAAAAAAAAAAGATATGCAGGCTATGGGGAGAAGGCTAACTCTGGCTCCTAAGTTAAGTGTACTTTGTCTTTCAGGACCCTAGAAAGAATTCAATGAATGAGCAGACTGAGTTCTCCATTATTATGAAAATGCACGATATCAGAGAGCTCAGGCAAAGAGGGCAGACAACCTTCAGGTACCTGAGCAAGGACTAATCCCTCACTTTTCATGGTGTGATACCTCAGCGAACAGATTAGAACCCAAAATGAGTTGATTAAAAAAAAAATTAAGGTGGCCCAGATCAGGAGAGGACACTCAGAAGAATGAGAACATGTCTGCACTGAAAAAGAAGCGCTACAGAACAAAAGAACATGAGTGAAAATAAGTAATTTCAGGGGGTTTAAATATAGAGCACAGGGGCGGGTGAGATGGCTCAGTGACCTAAATGCCTGCTTAGGCAAGCTTAGGCAACCACAGGAATCATGGTTGGATCCCCAGCACCACATGCTAGGCCAGCCTCAGCCCCAGGACAGGCTGAGCCAACCATAATAAAAATAATAATAAATAGATAAGTAAGTAAAGAGCACATACAATTTCTAAAAGCTTAGAAATAAAATTTTAAAAGATGGTTTTAAAAGGAGATGGTCATTAAGTATAAGAAACAGTACAAAGCAAACATACATAAATGGAAATCATGAGAGAAAAGATCTGAAGAACAGGTCAAAGAAATGCAGATAATAGAAATCTAATGTAAAATGGATTAAAGGCTTAACTACTAAAAACTGCATGAAAATGTGCAAAAGCATACACACTAAGGAAAGAGCAATCTTTCCATGCTCTACTAGATCATACTGCAATGCACGCACAAAAAAAATCCAATGAAATGAGAAAGGAAAACCAGTATCAAGCAGCATACATACAAAATAATATGGCAAGAACAAGTACACATACATAAGCACCAAAATATGAATGATTATAGTCACCTAAAAGTGGGTGAAGAAAATCATGGCATATATTAAAGATAAAAGGCAAATCTAAAATAAAAAGAATGGAAGGAAGGTATATCCCTTTTTATGAATTTGAAAAAAATCAATCAATCCACAAAGTAGAATCAATAGTGATGAACCTTTTTAAACTTACAATGTTGGTAAATATAAATATGAAATATAGGATGGGGAGAAACTGACACAAGAACAATCACACTGGGGGCTCCAAAGCTACTTTTCACAGAAACTGACAGGTAAATCAAAGAACAAGAGTAAGACATAGATAACTTTATTAGTGTACTTAAAACATATGTAATAGATACACAATTCTGTACCTCTAAACCTAGAAATGGCACAATGTTTTCAAAGCACTAAACATTACCAATAATAAAGTGTATTTTAGACCAGAGAAAATTTCAGCAAATTCCTGAAAGATAGAAATCAATTAAAAAGTCAAAATTGAAATGTAATGTACCTCTATATAAGGTTGCAATGTATCAGCAAATTGGTATGCCCAAGAAAAAAAGACCTTTGCATGTATTTACTAAAACTTTAGAAAGACTGAAAATAAAAAATTAAGTACTGGAAGATGAAAGATTGAGTTGATGAGTAAAATACTAAGACTAGGTTCTTAGAAAAACTAACAAAGATAGAATTTTAAAAAATCATAGAATCTTTGTAGAATAGTAAAAGTAGCCAAAAGACCTGTCCCTCAAATGATAACAGAATCAGATGAATTTAAGGATGCATGCTAGCAAATGTTTAAGAAAATAATATCCATGTTAAGAAGCCTCTTTCAGTGTAGGGAACCGCTGAAGCTGGAAATTGATTACATGTGCAGAGTGAGGCAAGGCCTGCTGGAGAACACAGAGCTCCAGAGGCAGGCCTTGAGAACAAGCTGCTTCTGTCCCAACAATATCAAACCCGAGACAATCCAAGCAGTGGGTCACTAGACAAAAAGCATGTCACACAACACCAACATGCCAAATGTATAAATAAATGTGCCTCAGTGGTTGAGCAATTCCTTGCCTGACCCCTGGAGGGCTCCACCTAACCTCAGCTTTCAATCTCTGATCTTTATTTCTCTGTCCTCTTGCCATCCTTACCCCAGGAACTTTGAGAGTTGCACAGGCCAAGGAATTTGAGAGCAGAGATGAACTTCCAGACTTTTATAAGGTCAGGCCAACAAAGACAAAATCCAGGAAAGCAGAACAGAAGTAAAGGTCAGTATTACTAATAAATATACATAAAAATTCCTTATAGTATCCTTATAGTATCAACCAACCCATCATCACTTATGGAGAAATTTAGGGAAGGCTCAATGTTTAAAACCCCATTTCTGGCTGGGGATCTAGCTCAGTGGTACAAATGCAAGGTCCCAAATTTGATGCCAGGTATGAAAAGAATAAAAGAAGCCTGTTACTTCTTGATAATTTTTAAATCCCATATAAATACATGAAAAAGAATAGGAATAATATTACAAAGCAAGAGATACATGTATTTTTTAGATGATGATTAGGTACTTGCCTATTTCAAGGGAGTTAATTTCATACATTACAGTATGAAAGCTCAGCAAAGTGAAAGGCTGATTTACAGACAATCAGCAATACTGATTTTTCCCCCCTAGGGAAGGGTCTATATCTATAGGGTACTCAGGGTCTCTCTACTAGATCGGACTCACAGTGACCCACCTGTTTACATCCTCCCAAGAGCTGATATTACAGGTGTGCGCCACCAAGCCCAGTCTCACTTGCCATCTCAGTGCATCCTGGGAGGGTAGGACCGGCATAGCAGGCCTGGGGATCAAACCCGTGGCCCCTGTGCTGGCTTGCAGGTGCTTTAAATCTGCTAAGGTATTTAACCAGCCCTTAATACTGAATTTCAAGAACTTGATTTATCATTTTTTTTTCCAGAACCGGGGATCGAACTCAGGACCTTCAACTTGCCAGGCAGGCACTTGTGCCCCTGAGCTATCTCCCTGGCCCCATGACTTTCAAGAATTTGAGAAAAACCTATTTATAATAGCAACAGAAACTAAACTATAGAGACATAAATTTAAAAATATGCAATTCTCTATAAAGAAATCTACAAGATTTTCCTGTAGCATATGAGAGATAAAAAGGAAGCTGAATGTGTTGGTACATGTCTATAATTCTATGAGGCTCAGGTAGGAGGATTCCAAGTTTTCAGCACAACCTGGGCAACTTAGTGACTTAAAAGACCCTATCTTAGACAAAATGAAAATCAAAACCCTCAAAAAAAAAAAAAAAAAAAAATCATGTTCTTAAAAGAAAAAGACCTGTTTTCCACAAGTTATAGGAGGTTCAACAAAAATTTCAAGATATTCCACAAGAATTTGGCAAACTAATTCTAAAATACACATGGAAAAAAATGTGCACATATTGCTAGGCATGTAGAACCACACTTGTAATTCTAGCACTCAGGAAGCTAAGGAAGGAGAATCACAGTGAGTTCAAGGCCAGTGTAAAACTACATAATGGGACCCTGTCTCAAAAGCAAACAAACAAGCAACAACAACAAAAGATCAAGTTAGAAAAATGTGTACAAATAGCCAAATTGTATTTTTAAAAGCAATAAGAGAAAAATTGATTTTAAAATCTCATTTAAATTTGTAGCTCACACACCACTGAGTAAACATTCTACGATATGCATAATAAACATCAGAACTCTTCTAAGAAAACATGTCAACGAAACATACAAAATCCTCAACTCAGACACTTATACAAGGATTTCTTAAAGTGTTAGATTAATAAAAACAAAATTTTATACAAGCATTAAAAAATTAACAAGATTACGGAGCATTACTAGTTCAAATTTTAAACAGGTCTGAAACCAAGTTAAGTATCTGATGGTCTCATGGGCTAGCAGAATAGACTACTCACATGGTGAAACATTAACCAAATACAAATCAGCTTTCTCACACTCTAGCTTGTATACTCTAACCAGGTTGTTATGGTTTATGTCTAGTTGTCCCCCCAGAGCCTCACATAGTCTTTGGATGGGGACACCTATAGATTTAGACTGGACTCATGAGTCACTGGGATTATGTGTTTTAGTACTGATGGGATTATCAGTCTGAGTAAGGCTGGGACTATGGGTGTAGTCTAGGGCAGATATCCTAAGGCAGAGAGCCTGAATGTAAAATAAAGAGCGACAGAGAGACAGACTCAAGCTGTAGTTGTTGCGCTCTGCTGCCCTGTATGATTGGCTACCTCTGTTACCATTTGTTGCTGTTCCACCGCCATGAACTGGATGCAGTCTGTCCTGCTCCACTCAACCTTGGGCCAGCCAACTATGGACTAAAACCTCCAGTAACTGTGAGCTAATAAACTTTTCCTTCCTTCATTTTGAGTGTCGGCTATTTGTCCCAGCAATGAGTAAAAAGTAACTAAGACACGGGTAAACTGAAAGAGGTTCTATAAACTATTAATATCCCCAGATACCTGTCAGAAGTAAATAAAAATTGTACGGGGCGAGATATTATTGCAGACCTCAAAATATTAAAGTTTTTAAATATAATGTTCATTATACAATCAACTATCTAGGCGCAATAAGACATCATGTACAAGAAACAGAATAAATAACTACCAACAGAATCTGACCCACAGTTATTTTAGATTCTAGATTTATCAGATTTAGACTACAGGGCCTGGCGGGATGGCTCAGTGGTCTAAAGCGCCTGCTTGGAAAAGCTTGGGTGGCTTCAGGGACCGCGGTTCGATCCCCGGCACCACATGCTGCGCTGGCCCTGCCCTCGGGGCGGGCTGAGCCAGCCGTAAAAAAGATTGAATAAACAAAGATTCTGAAACAAGAAAAAAATAAATAAATAAATAAAAGATTTAGACTACAATGTGGTAGAGGGGAGAGAAGAGAAGAAGAACGGAGAAAAAGGGAGGAGAGGGGAGGCAAGGGAGATAGAGGGGAAGGGAAAAGACTACAAAAATAAATAATATCTGAAAAACAACAGAAATTCTATTATAAAATTAAGATGACAGTGTTAGGTTTAACAATTGCTGAGGAAATTTACAAAAAAACTGAAAGCAAAATTAAGAGACCAAAGTACAGCACAAAGAGATACAGGAAACAGAAAAGGCAAAAAGTGTAGATAATATAGTTGATATCTATGCTTTTTTTTTTTTGTGGGACCAGGGTTCGAACTCATGACCTTGCACTTGCCCAGCAGGCACTTGTGCCTCGGAGCTATCTCCCCAGCCCCATATCTATGCTTTTGTATCTAAAAAGAATGAGAGAAAATGGTTCAGAGATGATGGTTTGAAATTTCCAGAATCCAAGACAGCCAAACATGACAGTAAAAATTCCAACATAGGTGTAGCATCATAAACTAGAGATTTAGAAATAAATATATTATGAGCACCTGGGAAATTTAGGCAGTTCATTTTTTAAAACAAACAACATGGGGCCTGGAAGGATGGCTCAGTGGTCTAAAGCCCCTGTTTGGGAAAGCTTGGGCAGCTGCAGGGACCACGGTTCGATCCCCAGCACCACATGCTGTGCCAGCCCTGCCCTCGGGGTGGGCTGAGCCAGCCATAAAAATGAGTGAATAAACAAACAAAGGTTCTGAAACAAGAAAAAATAAATACATAAATACATAAACAAAAAATTCTTAAAAAAAATAAAACAAACAACACTTGTACTTATAAGAACAAAACATAAAATCGTTGAATAATAGTTTCAATGTATGTAAGGTGTACAGACAGAATAGTTGGCAGCCTAGAAGTCTATACAGTGAAAATATTTTCAACAATTAAATGAATAAAGGCTTCCTCAGGGCTAGTAAGATAGCTCAGCAGGTCAAAAGCCTGCTTAGACAAATGCAGGGACCAGGGTTTGATTCCCCAGCACCACATGCAGTATCAACTCTGCTCCTGGGTGTGCTGAGCCAATGACTGAGACTGGGTATAGTGGTGCATGCCTGTAATCGCAGCACTGGTGAGACTGAAAACACAAGGATCACTACGAATCCAAGCTGCATAATGAGAACCTATGCCAAATAATCTTCCTCAAACAAAAGCCAAGAACATATGCTGCAAAACAACCTTAAGAAATTTAAAAGGATGAATTATGCTAAAAATAACTAAAAAGCAAATGAGAAATGGAGCAACAAAGAGATATTGGCAACACATAAAACCTAAAGGTTAGCCACATTCCTTCTAAAAGTTAATAGGAAAATTAATTTAGACATGCGAATGGAGGAAAAACTGGGCAATTATAAAGGCATTTCTCAAGAGAAAATTCAGGCCAATAAACTAAAGATGAATCCATATAGTAATCAGGGAAATGCAAATTAAATATAGTGATGCTATGTATACTAAGTAACCAGAAAAATGTTTAAATCTGACTATTTAATAGGGATCTATCTAGAGGAACAAGAACTCTTTATTTCTTGTGGCAGTGTAAACATGTACAGTTATTCGGGAAAATAGCTTACCCACATCTCAGAAGCATCTGCTCCATGATGAAAATAATCCTACTCCTTGGCATGTACCCTAAAGAAAACGGCAGTGTCTATCAGCAGACACACAAGAATCCAGATTCACAGCTCTAAAAGCCACATTTTAAAGCTGAAATGTTTATCAACAATAAAAATGGATAAGCTGGTGGCATATCAATGTAATGCAATAATGCAGCAATGAAAATGAATAAGCAATAGCTACAAACAGAGATGAACTTCAATGATAACATTAAGCAAAAACTAGCTGTAAAACTTGTATAATTCCATTTTTTTCTTTTTTTAATTCCATTTCTATAAAATACAAAAACAAGCCAATGTAAATTATTTCCATTCATAGGAGGTAAAACTTTTAAGAAAAGCAAAGGACAAATGAATGATTATTAGAAAAGCTGGAAGACTTTCTGTATAGCTGTTTGGCAGAGCACTTGCCTATACATGCAAGGCTATCTAGAGGCTCCATCTCCAGCAATGCCAAACAGTGGGGTGGGGTGGGACAAGAAATAGGAAGGGAGGGGAAGAACTTACTTATTTGAGGGACAATGGTAACATTCACATCTTATCCTTACAGTGATCAATATATTTCTTTAAACAACATATTTATGTATTTCACCTCACTTAAGCAAAACAAGTTTAGGGCCAACCAAATAGATCAGCAGCTCAAAGCTCCTGCAAGCAGGCCATGCTGGCTCCACCCTCAGGAAGACTGGGCATGGTGGCGCAAACCTGTAATCCCAGCTCTCGGGAGGTTGTAAACAGGCAGATCACTAGAAGTCTTATCTAGTAGTGAGACCCTTCCCTAAAATACAAAGAACAAAAAAATTTAGCAATATGCCATTTGTCCATACTTTAGTTTTGAAACTGAAACAGAATGTTCAAATGGGAAGAACTAGGGAGGGAAAGGGGAAAGAAAGGAATTACAAAGGGACAAAATATAGAAGGAAAAAATAGAAACAAAACTTTTTGTAAGAGGGGAAAAAAGGGTTGAAGGGAGGGGAATGGAAGAAAAAGAAATCAAGAAGTGTAAGTTCCATATGATGAATGTTAATGTTGTCATCAATAAAAATTTAATATACTTGAAATAATGAAATAATTGCTTTAGATATAGTTGGATATATTAAAATTTTAACACAGCTTCAATTCTAAAACTAGTGGTCAGGGGCCCGGCGGGATGGCTCAGTGGTCTAAAGCACCTGCTTGGGAAAGCTTGGGCAGCTTCAGGGACCACAGTTCGATCCCCGGCACCACATGCTGGGCTAGCCCTGCCCTCAGGGAGGGCTGAGCAGGCCATAAAAATGAGTGAATAAACAAACAAAGGTTCTGAAACAAGGAAAATAAATAAATAAATAAAATTAAAAAAAAAAAAAAACTAGTGGTCAAATGGACTTTTCAGGTATTTATGTATAATGATAGTGGCTTTGGTAAGATGAAATCATAAAACTGTTGAAGGGCCAGCCAAATAGCTCAGTGGATTAAAGCACACAGGGGCCGCTTTAATCCATGCCAGCCTGCTCCCAGGGTGTACTGAGAAGGCAATTGAGACTCGATGTGGTATGCACCTATAATCCCAGCTCTTGGGAGGCTGTAAACAGGAGGATCACTACAAGTCGGATCTAGTAGTGAGACCCTGAACACCCTGTAGATCCTTCCCTAAAATACCAAAAAAAAAAAAAAAAAGTCATAAAATGGTTAAGAATTAAAAGCTCAAAGGGGCTCTAAAGATTACTAACTTTTCCCATCAGTAATTGTTCTGATTTTTTTTTTTTAATGTATAAGCCCTACTGGCTATACACTATGTCTTCCAAGTTGTGCAGCATGGTGTGCACCTGTAATCCTAGGTACTTGGAGGCTGAGCTGGAGGATTTTGAGTTGGAAGACAACCTCAGCAATTCAGGGGAAAAAAAATCTAATTAGACTTCTTGAAAAAATGAAAAAATATAGTAACTTAAGGATTTTCCTCTTACCAATACTCGAGATTCAAGGGAGCCCAGCTTGGGAATGATTCATCTAATTTAACCTTCTAATTTCACACAACAAATGGTCTGGGATTAAAAGTTAATTAATGATGAATGAGAAAAATTATTTTTTCACATGCAATATGTTGACGATGAAGTGCTTCTAGAAAGTCTCTGTCCTATGAATAAAATGACCTGGTAAATGCAAACAACTTAATTCAATGAAATACAACCTTCAATAAGACTATTTCTACTAATGAAAGAAGAAAGGCTTCACATTATAGACATTATCATGTTCTTTAAGTCTTTTTTTATTTAGAGATTTTTCTGGTAAGGAGATATACCATAGGAAAACAATATTCACCGGCAGTGAGGTATGTATATACTCTACCAAAATACTCCTTATTACTTTATTTACATATGAGGAAAAGTATCAATGCATATCCTTGGTTCAACTACAATATTAGCCAAACTACATGAAATTAAATGAAATGGTGCTTGCATACAAAAACTGCTATTTGTGAAGGAATCTCAATTCATTTTAAAAGAACTGACTTGGTTTTTGAAAGAACTTAAAAGAATAATCACAATTTTTCATGACCAAGACACCTGCACCATATTTTCCATTCCTCACAGCACATTTATTTCAATAACTCCGTTATGTCGGTTCTTAGCATGAGCATAGTGTTACACAATTTTTGTACATATAATCACATCCAAAACAAGTTCTAAAATTTAAATTGTAAACATTCTCATCATATGTAGAAATATTTTAATTGATGTATTAAGTTTTGCTAACTGATCGAATTTGGAAGATAACATAAATGATAAAGCCTATTCTAAATTGTGTAGTATCTTTTATTATTACATTTCTACAATGTTAAATAAAGTAAGAGGCAAACCTGCTCTGTAAGCATGTCAAATTTTAGGTAAAATATTAAAAAGAAATCTTTTAACAAAAGGATGTCTTGCAATAAAGAACATTAGACTTTTTAAATCTATTATGATACAAAAATGTAAAGGGTAAATAGCATCTTTGTTGACAAAGTAGGAGGTAGCATGGATGCACCACTTTATTGTCTGAGAAATGCAATTGGAGTAAAGAATATTTCCTTACCACAAATAATTTCCAGGACTATGTACATATTTCTTTTAGAAATACTTGTTTAAACAAATCTCCCTCCACTTTTTAGTATAAAAAAAACCGTTCCATGTGATTTTAAAAAAACACTTACACATCTAGATAGAATATTACTCTGCCCTATTTGAGTGAACAGTCTCGAACTATGAAGTACATGATATTTAATGCCCTAAGTTGAGTAATTCAGTTAGCAATTCCTGATATTATACAAAACACTAAATACATACAAACAAAATATATAATATTTTATTTTTCTATGCAAGTCTTATGGGGAACAAACAGAGCCTTGATTCTGGTAACACTGCAGAAAACATATTTTTCCAATAAGTCTGTCTATATCTATCCATGTGCAACAGTTTGTAAATGGCTGTTTACATGTGTAATATCTTCTAGTAAGTGAATAGTTAACCAACAAAACTTAGTAAACCTTAAAAACACATCTTCCATCCTATATAAAATATATAGACTACTTACTGTTTTAAGTATTCAGTTTGCTCTGATATCAGTGTAATTCATTTTTCCCCATTTTCCTGCTTTAGTATTTATAAACAGATAATTTAATGTGGCTTACAAAAAAAAAAAAAAAAGACAATTTCAAATTTACATCCGATTCAACTTTGCTATTTAAAAGGTTTCCTGGTTCTATGAAGCTGCTTCTGCCATTAGTAGAGAAAATGAAGTTTCTGTAATGGAGGCAGGCTTTTTAAGTAGTGATGTGACTTCCACCATGCCAGCTCCAGTCCGTGGAAGATTAGCGTTTACAATGTGTCGTTGTAAGTGCTTAATCCAGTCTTCCTGAACAGACAATGGTCCTCGAAAGACTAGGCCACAAAACCTACAGAAGAAGGTTGATTACAGTTTTCTTAACACAACCCATTTCCTTTATTTAAAACCAATTTACATAAAAACCATAAATATAAGAATTAAACATTACTATATACAGTGTTTGTTACATTTAGTACTAGTCCGGCAGATTTCTAAATACAATTGAAAATGATTTAATGCTATATCAAGACTCTTAATTGCTATGTGTATTAATAGATATAATAAATTGCAGTAACATTTGCTGAAGTGATAACTTTATCCTGTTTAAAATTAAGCATCTTAAAAAAAAATAAATAAAATCAAATTAAATTAAATTAAGCATCTTTCCAGGCATGGTGGTGCATGCTTGTAATCCCAGCACTTGGGAGGCTGAGGCAGGAGGACTGGTGTCAGTTAGAGACCAGCCTAGGCTACATAAGTAAGCTCAAGGGCAGCCTGAACTGCATAATGGGACCCTGTCTCAAAAACACAAAAAATAAAATAAAATAAAATAAAATAAAATAAAATAAATCATCCTTTTTTTTTTTTAAACCCCCCAGAACCCGGGATCTAACCCAGGACCTTGGACTTGCCAGGAAGGCACTTGTGGCCCTAAGCTACCTCTCCAGCAAATTAAGCATCTTACTATCTCCACATCTAAATTTTTTGCCAACTATTACTCTGCAAGTTTTCATTCTAAAGACTCCTCCTCAATTGAGAATTCCTTACACTGAGGTGTTTATGTATATTCTATAGGAGAGGAAGGTATATTCCCTGACAACCATGAACTTAAGACAGTACAAATGGAACCAAACCAAAATGAACCAAACAAACTCAATTAAAGCGTAACTAATATTTTATATATCACAGAATAATGCGGACTCTTGCCTAAGAGATAAAACTCAAGTCATTAGGTGCTGAAGTAAACTACACTATATTTTGAGGTAAATAAAACTTTAAGCTTGTCTCCAAAAGTTCATTTGTAACTTGATATTGAGAATGTACTACATGACATTAAAAATCTTCAATAAACTGGTTAATATGTCTCAAAGCAAATTCTGAAGAAACAGACCAACTGGACAAAATAGGCAAATACCTGCATCGGAGAATGTAAACCTCGTCAGCACCGTGAGGTAATGTTAACATCTTCTTCTTGCTTCCAGATCTTGACCTTGATTTCTTTTGTTTACAGTCTAAGGCTAAAAAAGGGATGAGAAAAACTTAGTATTTCTTATTCATTTTAGAACATGTATTTTAGAAAAAGGTCAGACCATCTATATCAATTTAGAAAAAAGTTTTCATTAATTTTCCTATTCCATGAGTCATGCATAAATTTGTACCCAAATTCTCCAGTTGCAGTAATATTATCTGCATACAACTGTCCTGTACTATTTTTTTTTTTCAAATAATGTTTTACCATACAAAACTAGAACTGAGAAAATCTAAGTAAATAGACTGGAAACTCAACTGGTTAATTATTACAATTGAGTAAGCCTGATGCTTTTGATCATACATAATTTTAATGTCCAGTTAAATGTTTCTCATTTCCAGAAAAATTATAACCTTTTACTTAGGGTCATTAAACTAAGTTTTCATTTGATTCCTACACTGTTGAGTAGGTTTCACATGCTTTGAAAACTCAACAAGGGAATCATATCAATAATATAATAAAAGGCTTGATTTTAAAAAATCAATTTTCATAGCAATTCAAGGGCAAAAAAGCTTAGCTCTTCATGTCTTAACTCATTTTGTATTACATGTATTTCTATAAAGGGATCTGATGTTTACTGCTTTCTTTTTTTTTTTTTTGTGGGACCAGGGTTCAAACTCACGACCTTGCACTTGCCAGGCAGGCGCTTGTGCCACAGAGCTATCTCCCTGGCCCCATTTACTGCTTTCTATATTTTTTCATTTTATATTTTCTCCAACAGCTTATTATTTTTGCTTGTTCTTTTGAGAGAGGGTCTTGCTATTCAGGCTGGACTTAAAAGTCACTGTGCAGCCCAGGCTGACCTTCAGTTCACTGCAGTCCTAGCTCTCTTTAGGATTACAGTATGTGCCACTATGCTTAGTAACAGTTTATTTTTAAAATATGATGAAAAAGAGGATAGAAATTTAAAAATATTAACATAAACCAAGATCTTAGTGCTATTCTTGAAATGTTCTACCATTTGACTTCTCTTCTAATTGTATTTTAAAAATTGATTTAGGAAAATATTTTCCTTTAGGAGGTACAACGTAATATTTTATAAGTCGTTGAATATAGCTACACCATTTCTGTAGACAAAGAGATGACAGTAACCCAGGGTTCTGCTCATCAATTAGCAGGAAGACGAGGTAAAAGTTTATTGCTAGTGGCCCAAAAGGGGAGGGAAACAAATAACATGAGTCATTGAAATGACTTATTCGCTTAATTCTGTTCCATGAAATACCCTGAAAAAATTCTAAGTAAGAAAGAACAGGAATTGGCTATTTGGTGATTCTGTGAAATGAGTTGCTCAAAGTACAGACTCCTAAAGAACAGATGCTACCATTACAAAACCAACAAATAGGGTTTCTTAACAGTGTTCAAGTGGCAATGCTAACAGAAATGCCACACAGAAAACTGAAAACCCTCTAAGAAAACTAAAATATCGTATTCAAGCCACTAGTATTATCTTTCACCTATTTGCTTAAAAGTAAAATCTAGGAATCATAGCCCTTTTCTATGTAACCTTAGAAGAATCTAACAAATAAAGAATTACTGGAAGTCAAGTATTAAAGAATGGCTGGCTAATTCAAAGCTAGAAAACCAAAATCTGGAGTAGAAAAATCTTACAAGGTTTTCACTAGTTAGTCAAGAGCCTGGTACACAACAGGAACTCTACAAATTTGTTGGGAGTATAAATAAAGGGGAAACCCCCAGCTATTTAGCCACTGACATTTAACTGGTACAAGAGTGTAAATCTTGGTATTCAGTACAGCTAAAGATCCTATCCATTCCCTCTGCCCCACTTAAGTATATTGCTACAGCCACATATTTGTCATTGTCTTAGGTAAAAATCAAAGCAGACTAGCTTATATGTAGAGGCTTTGTTCTTCATAATAAGAATGTCTAAAATAATTCATTTTTTCCTTGTTACTCTAATGAGTAATTTGAATTTAAGTGGATTTTAAGTGATTCACACACTGAAAATATGGAGTTCAGGAAACTCAAGAGGTGAGCACTACTAGATGCTAGCAACTTTTCCACCTACAAGGTAAACCATACACAACCCCTACTGCTGTTATGTAGAAATAGAGCAAGCATTTGGTTTATTGGGAGATTACAGGTAGACTCCTCTTACTTTGATGAGCTTGCTGGCTGTCAAAATTGCTCTACAGCAGTCAAATTTTTAAAAATGTAAGTATTTGGCAGATTATTTATATACACAATTTCATATTTACATAGACAATTATTTATCTAGACTATTGTATGCAAACAACAACATTATATGAACTTTTAAAGGTGGTTTTCACAGAATACTAATGTTAGGGGTATAAAGTAAATTGAGGTTTGCAAAAGGCAGGGGATGGTAAAAAGTAGGCAAAAGAATGTTTTATAAAACATGTTACATTAAACTGCTATGATGCTACTTTAAAAAGGAAACTGGACATGTTTACTCAGATGCAAAAATATTTTAACTTCTCTAATAGAGAGGAAAGTAGTAATGTCTGAACTTGTGATACTGTATTGACTCTAGAAACGTAGAAGCTTAGGCTATTTTACAAATGATCAAACATAAATTTTAAATGTAAAGTCATAGTTTTTATAGTAATTAACATTTGAAAGCATTACGATGCTAGAAAGTAGGACAACTCTGCCATCATGTGACAGTAGTTTCTGGTAGCTAGGGCTCCAAGCAGGATTAAAGAACTCCATGCACCAAGAATCTTTAAAATCCATATCCATAAGGTTAAGACATAAAAACCTGAGACCCATGGTAATTAAATCTAAATGTCTCAGTGTCTTAATATCTCCATTATTACTTTAAAATGAAATAATCTTTTTTTCTAGTAGGTGAAATATGAATCTATTAAACATGAAAGTTTTTTTCTCCTAATACTAACATCTAACTATACCCCTGTAATACTTCATATTTAGAGAAGTCTATGGCAACATATTATTAACCTGTACACAAACGAGATTATCTATATGTATGCCCTACATAAGAGATGATTTACACAAAATTATATATTAAATGAAAAAGATGATCTACAAACATCTATTGTAAACATTCAATAGATTTTTATATTTAGAGGGAAAGTGTTATTCTAGACTATATGAAAAGTTCCTAGGGAATTAAATATAGAATGTATCACTAACAGATTCAATTTTAGTATAATGGATCTATCAATATTTCTGATAAAGGGGCTGGGGAGATAGCTCCGAGGCACAAGTGCCTGCTGGGCAAGTGCAAGGTCGTGAGTTCGAACCCTGGTCCCACAAAAAAAAAAAAAAGAAAGAAAAAAAAAATATTTCTGATAAATAGCCAAAGGTATAGTGAAATTGTCTATATAAATAATCTGCCAAATAGTCAACTTACACAATGCAATTCTGGGTTTTATTTGTAATTATTAGTGTTAAAGAAAAAAGCCCCCTCACAAGGTTTTTATTTCCAAAGTGTCTTTCTGTGTGTATGGGAGAGGGTACCAGGGATCGAACGCAGGACCTTGCACTTGCCACACAGACACTTCTGCCAGTGAGCTATCTCCATAGCCCCAAAGTATTCTAAATTGGTTTTATCTTTCCCTCCTCCACTTAAACCTGCCTATATAGAAGATAGACACTGTCCAAGTGAGTCACTTCAATCGTAAGACTAAAAAAATGTGAAGCTATCTGATTTTAAAAAGTTTTAAACTCTTACTGGGAATGCTTTAACTTAAGAGAAAAATGAATTGAGCTGGAAGGTCATATAGCAAAAGCTCTACAATACAATTTTCAGTAAAATAGCTATCTTGGATAAACTGAAATAGGAAAGTTAAATACAACACACTCTAAGTTCTGAGAAAGGATACCATACTACTATGAAATATAACATGTCCACAGCATTCAACCAGATCAGTGAACAGCTTATTAATAAATAACAAAAATTCAAGCTTCTTTTGTGAACCAGTTAGTTATATACGAAAATAGCTTACTTAAGGCTTTAACATGAGTAAATGAAATTTTTTGCTCATTTTACTTTCCTGCCATTATATTTTTTTCTTCACTCTAGAAATAATCTCAGAGAATAAGGTCTCATTTCATAAAAACATCAGAAGATTTTACTCATTACCAAAATATTTTTATTTACAATTATCCCCCCCAATTATTTAAAAATCCCATTCATCTGTTTCTTCCCTGACTGTTGGCATCTCTAAGTGTCTTAGTCCATCAACTGCTGTTGTAACAATACCACAGATTGGGTAAATTAGAAACTAACAAAGTGTACTTCATTCACAGTCTGGAGGCTGGGAGGTCCAACAGCAAGGTACCAC
Source organism: Myocastor coypus (assembly GCA_004027025.1). Classification (NCBI taxonomy): domain Eukaryota; kingdom Metazoa; phylum Chordata; class Mammalia; order Rodentia; family Myocastoridae; genus Myocastor; species Myocastor coypus. The sequence goes on from PVJA010009032.1 coordinate 42,327, forward strand.
CATCTGGTAAAGGCCTGTTGTTCAGTCATAATATGGCAGAAGGGAGAGCAAGCACAGGAAACCGGACAAACATCCTTTAATCTGAAATCTACTCCTGTGATAACTAATCCACTCCCACAATAGCAGCAAATTCCAATAGCCCTATCATTTCTTAACGATCCTATCTCTTAATACTATTGCAACAGCAATAAAACTTCACCATAAATTTTAGAGGGGACATTTAAATAATGGCATTTTGTCCTCTAAACTACCTAAAACTCAACTTCTTCTCATATACCAAACACACCCATTCCATCCTAATGATCTCTAAAAATCTGTTACAGATTCCAGTGCCAATACAAGATTCCAAACACAAGTGTGAGATGAAAAATAAACTCAAATTCCACATAAGACATCCTAGACACACTCAGGTCAGGGCTCCAAACCTTTACAGTCCCCCACATCCTAGATTGAGGTAATGTGCTTGTGGTTCTCCCAGGCTAGCAGTGCTTGCTAGGAGCTCTATTGTTCTGGGGACTTGAAGATTTTCTGACTCCTGCAGCTCTAGTGGGTACTACCCAGTAGTGGGCTCTCTGCTCAGCCTCTGTAACAAATATCTGCTCGGGTATGCAAGCAGTCTACAACATCCATTCCTTCCCATAATAACAGTTCTATTGGCCTAATCATCTCTTAGCACCTGTTACAGAAGCAACACGAACTTATATCTTATTTTTTGTACTGGGGATCAAACTCAAGACTTTGCATCTGCCAGGCAGGCAGTAATGCCTCTGAGTCATCTTCCCTATCTCTCAACATGAATTTTGGAGAGAACATTCAAACCATAGCACTGCATCACAGTGATATATAACATTAAGCAGGTTATATGCATAGTAATTGAAATTAGAGGGAAGAAAACATCTATCTGGTTAGCTTATACAAATTAGGTAAGTAACAATTATGAGTTCTCAGAGAGACATCAGTGATAAAAACACAAGTGGGCAAACCACAATCCATCCTATTACCATTCAAAAGCTGGTAGCAAGGGTGGTAGTTGCAAGGTAGCAAGGGTTGGGAGGGAAGGGGACATATATGTCCCAAGGGACATACAAGGTGAGATGAAAAAATAAACTCAATTCTGATTGTTGTAGCTAATCCTTCAAGGTTGATGAGCCTCAAGAATATAAAGGTACAAATGGCATCATCCTTCTCTCAGTTCTAACTGAAAAGAACTAGAGTTTTTTGCTTTGTTTTACTGTAAAGAATAATATTGGCTAGTACAAAATAACAATGAAGGCAAGGGGAAGCCATATGTTACCAAGTTTTTTTCATTCTTTCTTTTTAATTTTTTTTATTTTTAAAAGAATACAAATTAGAATTAAAACAAAAAATCAAAAGTGATACAGAATTTCACTTAACAAATATGAAGTTCATAGTATTTGTTGTAATACATAGTGTTGTCTTCCAATCAGTTATTCATATTACTAGATATATACATGTAAAAAAGAAAAATGTATAAAAAATTAAGAAGAGAAAAAGTTTTTCTTCAGCTTATACCATTCTGTTAGTGCAAAGTATCTGAGACAGCATACTGTACTGGCCCTGTCTTCAGGGTGTGCTGAGACAGTGAATGAGACTGGGTGTGCTGTAGTGTGCCTGTAATCCCAGCGCTTGAGAGGCTCAAAACAGGAGGATCACTACGAGTCTGATCTGTGTAGTGAGATCCTGAAGGCTATGTACTAAATACGTTTTTTAAAAAAGTATCTGAGAAACCAGATTTCACGGATATGTGCAACTGCATAAGGTTCCATACTTTTTGAGTGGTTTACTCCTGTAGTCTTAACATTCTTAATAATTCTTAAATAGTAATAATGTCCTTAGTCTTGGTCCTGTGCAGCTAACACCCTAAGTGAGACAAGAAACATATAGTTCCTGTGCAACCCCTCAAACTCTTGACCCATTAAAGAAAGGTAGCTTATTCAGAGGAAGACAGTTGAATCTGCATTCTCCACAACACAAGAAAACTAGAAAGGACTCTTCTGTTAGCTTTTTTTTTTTCTTCTTTTAATGTATTTGGTACAGAGTCTCACTATGCAGTTCAGCCTTGTACTAATTCTCCTGTTTTCGGCCTCTCCAGTGCTGGGATTGCAGGCATGCTAGCACACCTGAACTCCTTAGTCTGGGGAGGGCAGGGCTGGCATTGTATATGATACCAAGGATCAATCCCTGCCCTTGTGCTTGCCTAAGCAGGCACTTAGTCCACTGAGCCATCTCACCAACCCTCCTCTATTATTACCTCATTGTGGCTAACATGAGTAGTTTAAGTGATTATTACAAAAAGAAGTATTTTCCTTCTAATCAGGAACTAAATATAAAATATACAATTAACTTTCAAAGTATTCTCGTCATTTGTCCGATCCTGTGTGTCAGTAGGTAATTTTTCAGCACTTTTAACTATCATCAATTTTAGAGTTTCCATTCCCACTGACTAAAGAATGGTAAATAATCCAGAATCACAAAGCAATCAGTGGCAAAGTTAACAAACTAACATATTTGAACATTTTATCTATAACATGAGCTATCTGGAAAGCAAATTTCCTTTGGCTTGAGAAATAAATTTGTGGGTTAACTAGTATTAATCTAAAAGAGATAGGTAGATCAGTTTGCCCTATAAAGATGAAGGTGAGGGGCTGCAGAGATAGCTCCAAGGCACAAGTGCCTGCTAGGCAAGTGCAAGGTTGTGAGTTTGAACCCCAGTCCTGGGGGGGGGAAAAAAAAATAGATGAAGGTGATATTAGGGCCTTGCAATCTTGGTTCAGAAAAGAGTCCATACAGAAGAAAAATCAGGGCTGGGGAGATAGCTCAGTGGCATCTTTCAAGGGCAAAATCCTGAGCTGAATCCCTGGTACCAAAAATAATAATAATAATAATAATAATAATAATAATAATAATAATAATAAAATAAATAAAAAAGAAAGAAATATCACAATTTGTAATAGCCTATGCTATTTGATAGGATGATTAATAACAATTTTTAAAAATTACACATGTCAGTAATACCAAATGAGTTTCATTTTTAAAAAATGGTACATTCATTCAATATTATCTTCATCATTTTCTTTTTTTAATGTATTTGGTACAGGGTCTACAGGGTCTCACTAAACAGATCAGACTCACAGTGATCCTCCTGCTTTCAGCCTCTCAAGCAGTCTCAGTGTGCCCTAGGGGCAGGGCTGGCATAGCACACTGCAGATCGAACCCCAGCTGCTGTGCTCTGGCTAAGCAAGTGCTTTAGTCCACTGAGATATCTGGCCAGCCATATCTTTATCATTTACCTCATTTTTTCCTCCTGTCTCATCCTGGTGAGTCAATTCTATAAAATTCTCTCCCTTAGTTTCTTGTTATCTCTCTGCTTTTCATGTGTTTTATTTATTTGACTTCTAATATAAAGCATTTTAATTAACTCTTTGAATCTGGCTTATTTCAGTTAACACAGTGATCCTTACTTAGTTCATTTGTTTTCCTGAAAAAAGACATGACTTCATTGTACTTTATGGCTGAGTAATAGTACATTGAATGCATTTTTTCATGTATTTATCTCCTGAAAGGCATCTGCACTGTTCCCATAATCTGACTATTGTGAACTGTGCTGTCATAAACACAAGTATGTGTGTATCACTATTGTTTTCTGACTTATACAAATAAACCCAGAAATCATACAGTTGTATAAAATGATATCTAGTTTTTGGGGGACTATTTCTAATTGTTACACTAGTTTACACTCCCATGTACAGCCCAGAGAGGGTCCCTCCCATCATCCCTCCAGGCTCACCAGCATTTATTATTTTTTGTATTCTTTACAATAGCTTTTCTGACTGGGTTGAAACAGAGACTCAAGGTAGTATTGATCTGCATTTCTCTAATGTTTAAAGATACACATTTTTCCATAAACTTATTAGCTATTTGTGCTTTTTTTAAACAGTATTTTGTTCAGTTCATTTGCCCATTTTTTTGGCTTGGTTATTTTCCAGGAGTGAATTTTTAAAGTTCCTTTAGGGGGCATTGAGACAGAGTCTCCCTATATAATTTGGTCTGGCCTGAAACTTGTGGCAAACATCCTGTCTCAGCCTCCCAAGTGCTGGGATAATAGTCATACACCACTATTCCTGCCTTTGAGTTTTTTTAATATATATTTAGATACTAATCCTGTATCCAGAAGAGTAGGTAGCAAACGTTTTTCTCTTACTCAGTACATTATCTAGTCTCTCTGTTGGTTCTTTTGCTAATAGACTATTTTGAGCAAGTACCCTAAAGACGAAAAGTGAGAAGTAGCATTAGTGCAATACTTCATTATACATTCTTATGAACAGAGAAATTACAGATGACCAGTTTTACTCCCTTCATAGCTATAATTGGCTTGTGGTGAAGTATGAGTTAGTAAGACAGCAAATACATTACTCCCTTGTAACAGGTAAGGAAAAAATTATTTTTTCCTTAACTTCCCTACTTAATTTATTAAGAAAAAAATAGACACTTGTTCTGAGTAATCACTTTTCTTTGACTAAGACACATCTAAAACTGAAATAAACATTAAAGTACATACATATAGACAAATATGCTGAGTGACTTTTGTTTAGAATTGTCATACCCCCCTCCCCCCAGTTATCAGGGAATTGTCGACAGTCAATATTTCTAAAACATCACTTCAGACATAGTAGGAATAATTAGGTAAGAAAACCAACTTACTTGAAATTATCTTTGATACAATCACATTCAACTTAAATTAGACAGCCTTACAATGTTAAATGTCACAAATTCATGCTCCCACAGAATCTAATTTGGCTTTGGCAATTTTTCAAAGTTTTACACATTACCACAAAATCTAAAACTATATTCAAACATGATATTGAAAAGGCATTTTCTGTTTTGGTTAACTTCCACCTCAGGCCACAAATATATATGTTTATTTTGAACATTGGGTAACAAGAATTAACCTTATTCCTAAACTCTAGATACAACAAGAAATAGTAAATTCTACTTTCCTGCTTTTGAGTGAGGGACTACAAATCTCTAACATGTAATCTTCTTGCTCTAATCTGCAAAGCAGAAAGTTAGTATGTAACTGCACTGTACCCATAAAGTCAAGTAAAACAAATTTCCTAAAGTTTATGTCTGGTCAGCAACATGTCTTGTTACTGTAAGGTCAAACTGTACTTTAATCCAAATTATAAACTGCATTCAACAAATTCATGCTAGGCTAGAGATCATAGTAAACACAAACATTACAACTAAAGATATAAACATTTAAGGTAAGTTTCTCTTTGTTTGTTTGTTTTTGTGTGGCCAGCTCAGCCTGCCCTGCAAAGTGGGGCTGCCCCTTAAGCTAAGTTTTTAAGCCCTACATTACAAAAAGCAAAACCCAGAGAGCTTGAAGTAACAATACTAATAGGAATGTTAGAGGATTAAAACTTAGGAAAATCAAGACGTTTAAGACAAAAGTTAAACTAAAGGGAAATAAGCTTTAAATAGCAGACCCAGGAATCAGAAAAGTTTAAGTATAACAGTACAAAACTCTTGGGCTCTATTTTCTCAGTAAAAACCTCACTGATTCATTAAGTGTGACTACTTTGTTACAGTGGACAGCTGCATGATGTACTGCTAGATAAATGACAAGAGAGGTAAGTGACTAATCTGCTTGCCTGGTTGTCTGCTAGACAATTGTTAAATCCGTCCTCCCAGGAACAAGATTTAAAACTTTGAGCCATTTCTCCTTTGCCAGTTTTCTACCTCTAATTTGCCAAATCCTCCTTACTTTACTACCATAGCTCTACTATCACTCCTTAACATTGTTATTGTCCTATTTCCATTGGTCTAGCATAAGAAAAAGTCTTCAAATGACCATACCTATAACTTTGTCAATCAAATCCTTAACTTCTATACAAAATGCTGCTTCAAAACATTACAGAAATTCTTGTAAAAAGTTCAAGCAATGTCTTACTGAAAAGTTAATTCTGAACTCTTAGGCTTGCATTATGTTTTCTATTTGACTCTCCTTAAAATCTGACTCAATACCCTTAATTTTCTGCCTTCCAATATTTTAAACAGTATCCCTATTTTGCACAGTGATAATTCCTCTTTCAGGTGTGTCCAGCACCTACCTCAGATCCCAGCTTCTATCTAAATCAACTACCCTTGAGAGTTCAGTCAAATGCAGATGTCTTGTTAGTCTTAGTTCATCTCCAAGTATAGTACCTTCTTCCTCTGAACTTCCACAATATTTCAGGTGTAACTGTCCAATACACTTATAAATCTGTCTTATATTATATTCATATATGTACTTCTATACTGGGAGACCCACTTTATAGTATTTAGCTCAACACATAAAGTACAACAGGAACTGAGAAAATCCTTATTAATCAGTCAGCCAGTGTATAGTGGGCAAATAGCCTAATTCTTGCTAGCATAATAAAACAATTACTTAGTATCTAGGCTGTTCTAAATATGAAGGTAATTAAATTGAACTCAGTCTACTGTTTTATAAGGTAAAAATATCAACAAAATGGTTAAGAAACATTCAAGCATGATATTTAAAGGGTTACCCTTTAGTTACTTAAATGTATAAACATTTATGCTTTAATAGTATTACCAAGGTAAGAAGCGGCCATGAAAATATAGACTACCATCTTTCACTGTCTCAGAGATAGCTTTTCAAATTAAAAGTTTACAGCATGCCATACCATTATTTTAAAAAATTCTTCAGTTACCTGCTAAATTTTAGCAAGCACCAATCTCACCTTCTTGGCATCACCATTGTCCCAAAGTTCTAAATTAAATCTCATAGCACTTCTTGCTTCCCAAATTTCATTCTGTTGTATCCATATTGTTTTTCCCTCCCTCTGTTCAGAATGATATACTTCATTTTCTCTTCATAAAATTCTAATCAGCCTTCAAATTTGGTATCAGGCTGAAAATACAAAGTTTTATGTAATAGTATACTTGTACTTATCCCACTGGGTCATAAGTATATTTATACAGAACGAGTTAAGGGTCTTTATAACCTCAAATATAAGCATAGTTATGGTATAAGAATTAAACTTTTGTTAAACAAATTAAAATGTTCTGTGAATTTGTTTTTCTCTTATTTTAAAAAATAATGACAAACATATCAGTATGTACAGTTTTGTTTTGTATTTCTGAGGCTCTGTTTAAACATGCTATAAAGCAAGCAGGAAAAAAGGAGTCTCACTTAATTCCTAATTCCCCTCAAGAAGAGACCTAGATGAAAATAGCCTGAACTCGTGTAACAGAGCCAATATATTACTTAATTGTAACTATGTTGCACAGTCTTCTAATTTTGACAGTTTTAAATGTTTTGCAATAGTCCCTATCCAGGTATTTGTTTTATGGATAAGTCTGAGTTCAGAATAAGATCAAATTTTTTTACTTACATTCTTTCAGAATTAATGAATCAGTATAAAAACAAGTAATTTCAGCATATAATATTGTAATAATATAAAAAGACTGAAGACATTCATTAAAAATCAAACAATTTGATGCACATTCAAATTTCTCATAAAACAAACTTTTTTTTTCAATCATACCAGAGAGTATTCCCATAGTACTTTTCATAAGCAAGGAATATTTTTAGTGGCTTTCAAACCTACTCATCACTTGGCACCATGTTGTACATTCATTAGCACTTGCTAGGTCTCTATGGCCAATTATACCATTAAAGCTGAAAGAAGCAAGAAAATTTATTCAGTAACAGGCAGTCTACAAGTATAATAGATGTGGATGATATAAAAAAGATAAAAACAAGAAAGGTAGATATTTTGCAATAGTGGCACTGATCTGTTGTTTGTACTTCCAAAATATTACAAATAAAGTATTCTGAAGATAAACGAATCTCTTGCCAATGTATTTCTGGGGATATATAAAAATAATTTTATTAATTTTAAATAAGTAACCAGAAATTTATAATTTATTTTAAATTACTAAGATGGAAGGTAATTTTTAAAATAAGTGCTACACATGAAAATGAATTTAAAAGGGCTGGGGTAATAGCTCAGTAGAATAAGCACTTGCTTGGCAAGCTCAAGGGCCTTAGTTCAATCCCAGGTCCTTCCAAAAAAAAAAAAAAAAAAGAATTAAAAGAAAAAGAAAAATAACACTTGTTGCTAGAGAAGTGTTATGATTTCTAAGATTCTATTACTGCTGGTTCCAGTCAGTATCAGCCCTAACACAAAGAAGCACTTGGGGCAGTGTCTTCAGTCTGTGGGTAGTGAGTTCCTAATGGGTACTACATCATTCATGACCAGCATTAACTTAATAAGAAAAAAGAAAATATTAAGAAGGTATCACACTGAACTCTGGTAAATGAATCAATAAACAAGTGTTTTCTTTTTTTTAAAGATTATTTTATTTTATTTATTATATTTTTTTCTTGTTTCAGAACCTTTGTTTGTTTATTCACTCATTTTCATGGCCGGCTCAGCACACCCCAAGGGCAGGGCTGGTGCAGCATGTGGTGCCGGGAATCGAACCTCGGTCCCTGAAGCCACCCAAGCTTTCCCAAGCAGGCACTTTAGGCCACTGAGCCAACCGCCAGGCCCCTAAACAAGTGTGTTATGTGCACTTGCATACAGATATAAAGTGAAGTTCCAATAAAAATGTTGAATGTGAACATTATTTTTCCTTCTTTTCAAGCCAGAACACAATGCTGTGTAGCACAGATATACACTGGAAACATATGTCTCACAGATGTAACCTTCTTAGATAGCACTCTACTCTGAATTCAATTATTTCACTTTCCTCATCTGCAGAGATTCACTTTCATTTTGATCTCATCTGCCGAGATTCACTTTTATTTTGACTTCACAATTTTTAGCTCCTGATTGTAGATTAGGTTGGTAGGATAAATTTTAGCTTAAATAATTTTAAATGTGTTAGAAATTTTAATAACTAGAATTAGTATATAATTTACCATCTAACCCAGGACACTGAGTAAAACTGGCACTACAAATCCAGGACAAAGCTAAAGCAGTACTGTGTAGTAGTCTATTAATAACTTATTAACACTGTTCTTAACCTTGCTAACAAAGAGAATCATTTAAGTACATGAAATACTACAGAAGCGCCAGCAGTATAGCTCAGCAGTGTAAGCGCTTGCTTGAGAAGTGCAGGGGCCAGGGTTCTGTTCCTGGTCCCACCTGCGACACCCGCCCATTCTGGAGCATGCTAAGCCAGCGATGGAGTCTGTGTGCCTGTAATCCCAACACTTGGGAGGCAGGAAACAGGCAGATCACTATGTGTCTCAGCTGCATAGTGAGACCCTATGCAAAAAACAAAAAATAAACAAACAAACAAAAACATATCAAAGCAAATAGCATATCAAAGCAAATATCAAAGCATATCAAAGCAAATAGTGGGGCTGGCTAGGGATATGGCTCAGTGTAGAACTCTTTTTTTAGCATGTCCTTCTTTAGGCCAGGGTTTGAACCCTAGGCATGACTGCCCAAAGGAAACAGTAAAAATTAAAAGCCTAAAACACTAAATACGAACTCATTAAACTTCTGATTTTTAATGAAAATTACATAATGCTTTTGAGACTATATACAGACTTTTCCAGACAAATCTTAAAAGCCTATCATAAATAGGTAGTATCTATACTAATGAAAACTAATTTGTGAATAAGAAGCCTTGACTTTAGGGTATAAAGTAAATCCTCTGATACTAGTCAATTTATTATTATTATTATTGAATGTATTTAGTACAGGTTCTACAGGATCTCACTACACAGATTGCACTCAGAGTGATCCTGTTTTCAGCTTCCCAAGAGCTGGAATTACAGGCATGAGCCACCACACCCAGTCAAACTACCACACCTGGTCTCATTCACTGTCTCAGCATACCTTGGGGGTGGGGCCAGCACAACACTGGGGACAGAGCCTGGTCCCTGTGTCTGCCTAAGCAGGCGCTTTGATACTAATCAATTTAGACAAAGATCCATTAAGAAAACCAAAATGGTTTCATAAATTATATATAACTGAGGACAGAAATATTATTAACTGGATCAGTTCTGGACAAAACAATACTGTGGAATTCTCTTTAGACGATTAACTATCGCATATGACTACCTCTTTAATAACTTCCATTCTAAAGCTTTTGTATTTTGTTCATTATTCCTTTTATTAATACCAAGGAAGATATATTTTAATTTATACTTTAATAAGTGAATCAATATTGCATCCTTTACATGATAAAGAAAAAAAGGATTTCTAGGATTCTGAAAGAATTCTTAGTTCTATGTTCTTTTCTTTTTCTCTTTTTGTTATTTTTCGTTTCACACTAGGCAAGCTTTTTAGCACTGAGGTATATCCACAGCCTTTTTTTATTTTTTAAACTTTGAGACAGAGCCTTACTTATTATACAGATTAGCCTCAAACTTGCAATCTTTCCACCTCGGCCTTCCAAGTAGCTAGGATTGCAGGCATGTGCCACCATCCAGCCTGAATTTATACTTTATTCATCCTAGAAGTAGCTATTTATATTCTTGAAAAAAAAAAAAAGATGCCTGTCATTTCTATAAACCTTCTAATAATCTAATAAGACCCTCATAGGTTGACTCATTGCTTTATACTGAAATGTAGGTGAGAAAATTTGGTATGCAGAGCTTATAAACAGAATTCACGCTCTGAGAAACCAATATTAATAAACTTGCATAAAAGCATCATGGTTGACACAAATAGGTTGCAAACACTAGACATCTGTATAGCTCTTTTATAAATAAGGATAAAATGGTTCAGAATTTCTAAGAAAAAGAAAAATCAATTTTTTGCCTCTTAAAAATAGGTACCAGTTGTATGAAATGCTTTGTATTTTTTTCAGGTTTCCATTTCCACTGTTTTTGCCAAGGACTATCAAATAAAACACTTCCAACACTTTGACTTTCTAACACTCCCAACATTTTGATTGATATTTAATTAACTCTTGTTTAAAAAGCAACATCCTCTTTTTTTCCTGATGGCCTAGACCAGTGATGACAAACCTTTTAGAGACGATGTGCCCAGACTGTAACCCAAAACCTGCTTATTTATTATACAGTGCCAACAGTGCAATTAAACTTGAATATTCTGATGTTTTAAGAAAAACAACTGTTATCTGGTACTCCACTCCTGGGGCAGCTTGGCTTGCACACCTACAGAGAAGGCTCTGCATGCCTGCTGCAGAACACTTACCACTGCTTTCCTAGCACTGACCTATGGCTATATTCCAGGTCATCCTATTTTACTTTTCTAATAATAAAGGGTTTGGTTTTTTTTAATGAAAAGTAATGTTGTTACATTTTGAAGGATTTTTTGGATGATGTAAAAGTATTTTTTTGTTACCTTGTTTGTTTTTGGTCTTTTTTCATTTTATTGATTTTTTTGGTTGAACAGTTTTTACAGGTTTTATTCTTTTTTTGGTGCCAAGGACTGAACCCAGGGCTTCCAGCTTGTTAGGCAAGCATTCTATTGCTGAGCCAAATCCCCAGCCCCTGTGAAAGTATTTTTAAATGGATTGTCCCATTGAACATTTGAATAACCTGCCTGAACAATCAGAATGAAATTTCCACAAGCCCTCCAAAATCTATACCAGGCTTAACAACTTGTTACAATTCTTTGTAATTAAACTCCTTTATTCACTCTTCATCATATTGTTCTCCAACTTAACTTCTTTCTTTCTTTTTTTTTTAAAATTTTTTTCTTGTTTCAGAGCTTTTGTTTGTTTGTTTATTTATTTTTATGGCCGGCTCAGCCTGCCCTGAGGACAGGGCCGACACAGCATGTGGTGCCTGGGATCAAACCGCAGTCCCTGCAGCCGCCTAAGCTTTCCTAAGCAGGCGCTTTAAACCACTGAGTCATCCTTCCAGGCCCCAAACTGCTTTCTTTCTAAAATAAGAAATTCACATTAGAATCTCCTGGTGTACGATAGTGACTAAAAAATAAAGATCTAAACTATGATAGTCTCAATTTGAATTTCAATTTTGCTATTTATTAACTATAAAAATTCAGCAAACTTGTTTTGCAAGCTCTAACTTTCTATAAAATACAGAATTACATAGTATCAACATCTTGCACGGTTTTTATTAAATGCTATGAATGTAAACTCTATAGCATAGTGCCTGACATATAGTGTTTAATAAAGGTTAGTGGCTATGACAGCAATAATTCCCCATTTCTACATTCTTCCTTTTTCATTTCCCTCTACTTCTCATATCTGCAATCACCTTCCAAGCCTTCCAGAGGTGAAGAGGGTATATAAAAATCATAACCCCATAGTAAGAGCCCCAATCCCCTGAAGTAAAACTATTTCTCTCCTTTTAATATAAGTGGTCAATGGAAATTCTGGTTATTATTTGTCTATCAAGTCAAGGAATAAAGAAGTAGAATAAAGAAATTAACATGAATACAAGTATCTTTTGGCATGAAGAACATATCTGATGTAAGTCATAAGGCATTAGAAAGAAAATGAGGTTGAAAAAACAACACAGAAAGTAGAAGGTAGTAACCTAAAAGGACAAGAGAATTAGACTGAAAAAAGAACTTTAGGCAAAAGATTTATATAGATTTACTTAGAAAAAGAGGTCTGTATTAAGGCGAAAGAAATTGGATTTGCTGATATAGAATAGTTTGAAAGACTATTCTGTAAACAGAACAGCAAAGCAAAAGTTCTACAGGCTTTAAGAAGCATATTACATGTGAGTAAGCTAAGCAGTTTCACTAATAACAGTATGAAGAGTATCTGCAAGGTTGGGCTACCCAACCAAAAATAACACAGAAATGTGCATTTATGCATATAGCTATATTTATTAATCCAAAATACAGTTTCTGGATTTTAAAAGAAAAATCTATTCAGTTGTCAGAACAGACCATTATATTAAGGTTTTATTATTAAGGCTAGATCTCAAACATGGGGTCTCTAGGCTAGTAGAAAATTCATTAGGTTGCTTACTTTTAAAATCAGTTTTACATTTTTATAATTTCACTGTAAGTCCCTTTTCTAGTAAAGCATCTCCCTAAGACAGAACTACTTTTTCCCTCACCAAAAAACGGAGTCTTATTGAAATCTATTAATATAAATAAATTTAAAAATCAAAAATAGCATGCTTTAAAAAATCAATGGAGTTTATGTAGGCTCAAAAGGTCTATGCCTTTACTGTTTCTTTCACTCCAGATCAAGTCAGTATGAGCCAAATGAAAATGAACCACTTGCTTAAAATTATGTTAATAGTTCACAAGTTGCTGAGTTTAATTAGTTTATTTAGATTCAACTAATGCTTACTAAAGAAAATTATAAATGTAATCTGAATTAGCACCAGTATGGTGAAAAAAAAATATTGTATCAAACAGTCTTGCTGTGATATCTGTTCAAACATACCTGTACCAGTCAAAAGTCCAGCACTCTTCTTTCGTGCATAAGCGCGTAAGTGGTTGGACAGGCTAACAGCACTTGTAAACGTCGTATTGCAATGCACACATGTTCTAAGCTTCACAGGCATACCTATCATTCAAAAGAAAACTATAATCCAGTTCTCACTTCAAAAAGTGAATTTTCTTAGCTTAAAGTGTGTAGAAAGTACCACAACAGAGATGGTTTCAAAAGCGTTCACTGAATTAGCTTAACTTAATATAAGAAGGGGGAATTAATTATTAGTAGTTTATAGTTAGTATTTAGAGCCAACCCATGCTTTTGGAAAGATGGAAGAGGAGTGACTTGAACCTCTAAGTTTCTCTGGATTTAACACCTATTATCACTTTCCTGCAGATTTCTGTGTTACGCAGATCATTTCTTAAACCTACTATAAAATACAACCCTGTGATTTGAATAGTTCTGTTAAAGATTGCAAAGCTTACAACATTACCAATAAAAAGAATTAAGAAGTCTAGTTGACAAAGTGGTAATTAAAGTGTTTTACTCACAAAACCATAAAAGGCTTGATACTAAATTAGGCTTTTTGATGAAGGCTCAGAGAAAAGGTGGTAAAACACACCACTGAACAGCTGTTAGACACAACATTTTATTCAGGGCATTTTATGTTCATTACTTTGAATGCGCAATCAATAATGAAAGTTAATGATTTGAAGTTTTTTGCTAAAAACTTTGTGCTAAATAAATGATCAACAAGCTAACATCTTAGTCATCACAGGAAAAACATGTGGAAACAATAAGAAACTCCTCACTGCTCAGACAACCCTCAATCCCCCAACATGCTTTAATTGGTTTCCTCAATATTACTGTAATAGCCACAAGCACAAGTTCCTTTTGTAAATATACTACATCTTGGTCAACACAACTAACACACCTTTCCGACGTTTTATCCTTCTGAAAAACACTCAAAGCTACTGACTTCGCCAAGAATTTTTGTATAAAGAGCCCTATTAACAAAAATCCCAACTAAATAAATCATTTTTCAGACCACTTAAAATACAATATAATCTTTCCTTAAATCAAACTGCACTAACAAATATTTGGGATAATCCACTATCTACCAGAAATATACAATTAACATTTCCTTATAGTAACTGTATTCATTACTGAACCACTGGCCACTTAATATTACTTCAGACACATTTACATTAGGGCTCTAATTATGAAACCATCACCATAAACCTTCAACACTCTTAATCTCCAGAAGAAACCTGTAAGGAGATTTACAATTCTTTTGCCTCAAAAGTAGAAACCAGCATCAATACTAAATAAAGTTCAGCTAATTTATATGCCATGTCATTTACCAATACAAAATATTCCCTAGAAGGGAAAAACTTGGTGTACAGTCACTAAGCTAAATCATCTCTTCTATTCCATTAGAACACTATGGCAAATACAAAACCCCCAAGAATATGTTTCATATACTCACAACAATTCTTCAAAACCAAACTATTCCACAGTATAATGACGAATTGGAGAGGAAGAGGCTTCTTTGGGTTAATCACAACACACAACAGACACCAATCCATTCAGTTTAAAGACTCTGCTTTGTTTTGTTTTACCTAAGCAGTAGGAAAACCAACAGCTAAATCTTGTGAATATCATCACTTTGAAGCACTGGCAAAAATATGGCAGAAGTCTCCCCCTGCAAAAATGCTGTGCTTTTGAACAATACCAACCTCCCTCCCATCCACAATCATCCTTTAGCCCTGGCAAATTTTATTTTTACAGACCAAACTTTTTATTTCTTGTTTGTGTGTCTTCTTTGGCTTTGGTTCTCACCTTACTTTCAGACCATGAAATGAAGCGGAGTCAGTGCTGATGAGCATCAGCTGGTGAGTTACACAGTAATGACAGAAAAACCAATCTGTTCTGCAAAAAGGTAGCTGAAATAAGACAAATCTGAGAAAGTACTTTCCATAAATATTCCACTAAAGACAGCATAACTGAATTGTTTCAAAACTGTAGAAGGTAGTTATTAAGCGTCCCCTTACCTGAGTGCATAGTCAAGTCCATTTTTTGTGGTTGATACATCAATGGACTGTCTTCATTTAATGGAAGAACACATTTCTGAACAAATCTCTTCCTTGCTGTTTGATTGTGGATCTTCTGAGGAGAAAGAGCAGAATTTCTTTCTTCTCCCATTCTTTTATTTTTAAGAAGTTCTATCAGTGTCAGAGACTGATTCTTTCTTCCACCAGGCAGTTCAAGTTTTGTCTCATCATATTCATTTAAGAAATTCAGCCCTTCTTCCTCTGATGCAGACACTGACAAAGCTTCAGTCTTTAGGCCATTATGGTATGCTTCCAGAGGCAAAACATTGTGAGACAGAAAGTCATCACTTGATGCAAGTTTTTGAGCTACAAATGGTCTAGGAATAATACGACGGCTGTTCAATGCCTTTAAGATTTTTTCATATTTTTCTTCATTTTGCATCATCTCATTCAGAACGCAGATTGGGGATTTGTGAGCATCCCATTTGGTCTTTCCAAGTCTTTTCAGGTGGCCTCTAACATGATTTGACAATCCAATTTTAGTATCAAACCAACCACCACAGAGTTGACAAGTATGTTCAGAAGTGGTTTCTGATTTCTCTATAGCTAAAAAATAATTGTTAATAGTATCAGAATTTATAATAATTCTAAAATATGAAATTATTTTATTAAAGAACAGACTCAAACAAAACCTTCAAATCCTTCAAATGTGAACAGATACATTAGTTCAAACTATGTGAGTACTTACCTTTTCTAACTCGCTTAACAGGTGTCCCTGTGGCAGTTCTTTTGAAATGTTGCATTTTGTCACTTGTGGCTATCTGTTCTGGTGAAACAACATGACGGGCTTCATAACTTAATCCTGCTCTGTGAAGATGTCCTCGGACATGATTTGATAGCCCAACACCTGTTTCAAAAGTTGCTGGGCAATAAGGGCATGATTTCTTCTCGAGAGACAAATCGGTCCAATGAAAAACAGAACTATGCTTTGACAATGAAGTTTCAGCGTTTTCTAAATGCTGAGAATCATGTATCTCATGTAAAAAGTTGTTAGTTCCACCATCTTCATAATATTCAAAATAAAAGCCATCATTTTGATCATAACTAAGGGTAGCACTTTCTCCAGGCTCTTCACCTTCCACCTTGCTTTTAAATAAGGGAAATATGTTTACATGTTCTTGGTTAAGATCAGTGTAGGTTTCATCATCTATAGCCTGTGTAGTGTAGTCACTTAGCTCAACATTATCCCAGGAACTATCATCTTCTGTTTCATAACTATCTTTCTTTTCAGCGGAATTAAGTTTTTGCAAAACCACAACAGTCATTTTATGCAAAAAATCAGGATAGCTATCCAAGTCTTCTCCGACAGAATTTTCCTTCTTAGACTCTTTAGCTACTCTTTTGACAGCTACACGCCTGTGGTCCTTGAAGCCTTCCGGTCGTTTGGTGTCTTGGTTATGAGGGTCTGAAATAAAACTATTATGAGAATTACTTGATGAAAACAGATGTAAAGAATTTAATGAACTAACTTGTTTTTTGAAATGCAGAGGATATGATTCACCTGATTTTTTGATCATCCTGTAGTTTTCATATTTGTGTCTATATAAATAGTTGCTATTCGCCTTGGCATTAGATTTTTCTTTTGCTGCTTGATGGAAATACTTCGGTTTTTGGTCAGTGCTGCTTTTAACCAAAATAGTCTTGTGAGGAGAGCTGTTTTGATTGTTCACATTTACGCCTGACTGGGCAATGCTTTTCCGAGCTTTTTGTATTCTATGTGGCCGCTTATGTAATTTAGGAAAATTACTTGACTGTGAGCTTGATCCAAATGTTCGTTTTACATCTTGCTTTAAAGCGGAGTTCTTTGGAAACGTGGTTGACTGTTGTTTAATTATTGGTTTAGTGCTATCTATATCTATAGGTTCTTCAAGGGTGTCACTTTTTTTTTTATCAATCCCCAGAGAATTACCAAATGAATCAACACAAGATGAGGAATGCAAATACTCCATGTGCTTTTTTAAAATACTTCTAGCTGAAGTGGTAAAAGGACACACCTTACATGTGTATGTAGCTGATTTTTTGGATGATCCTACAGCAGACTCTTTCACAAAAGTCTTTTTTTGTGTTTTCCTCTGGGTTGCATCAGAATTGACTATAGGGCATTTTACTGCTGCTCCATGGGCAATGCCCCGATGGCATTCCAATTCATTTTCTGTCACTGCCATGAAATTACACTCTTCACAGCAATAGTACCTTTTATCTTTTTCATGGGTTTTAGCATGTTGCACAAATGTTTTAGGGCAATTGGTGCCAAACACACACTGAGGACATTGTAATCGTGCACTTCTTCCTTCATCCTGAAGCTCTTTCAATTCACGAATTTCTTCCATCAACTTCTGTCTTCTTTCTTGGTGAATAATCATGTGTTTCAGAAGTGAATTGCGATCTCTAAATGTCCGTCCACATTCTCGACATGCATATGGCCTTGGGACATTAAGGTGGCGAAAGTGACTATTCCCATCTAAATGATACATCATATGCCTGTGGAGGTGCTTTTTCTCCCTAAAATTCACATTGCACTTTGTACAGGGGTAGAATGATGGTTCCTCAGTACTGAAATTAGCAGGTGACTCAGGATCACTCTCTTCACATTTCTTTTTTAAGGTGTTTGAAATAAAAGTGCTAGTATGAACAGGTGAGCTGTCTTCTCCACATTTATCTGGGTTATAAATTAGATGTTGAAAAGTATCTACAGATTCCAAGTCTTCATCAGTTGATTCAGGCTTCACTTTTGATATTGTATATTTCTGTGAGTCTATTGTTTGTACCTCTTCATTGTGTTCTACAAGGTCAACTTCTAACATTTTTGATTTACATTTAGAATCACCAAAACAATCCTCAGTATAACGAGTTATCTTGCTTATATCCATTTTTCGCTTTCTTTTTTTTTCTAGACCTACTTTAGGGTGAGCAGGAGCTTTATCCACAGTTTCTTCATTAGTTATAAGAAACTGAATGAACTCTTTTTGGGGATCCCAGTTTGTATCATTTTCTGACCTAAATTCATCTGTACCTGAGGAAATTCCTGTTATTGTATTAATATCATCATCTTTTACTAGATCTTTGCTATCCTCACCCACCTCTACTTGATTTATTAAAGTGCTATCTGATTTTATACTATTCCCTACTGAATTTTGACTGTCACAACCAACTGAAGTAGAGGTAGGTAGTTTTTTAATGGAATGGGCTGGATTCTTATTATGTGCTACATCTGATAACAAAAATAAAACTTGGTGTTGACTTGCTTTTTGTGGTGTAGACGGCTGAAGATCAGCTGCTACTTTCAAAGTTGAACAAGATTCTGTTGTTGGCTGATCCACAGGCTGTCCAGTGGTTAAGGAAATACTGCCTTTACTCATATTGGAAGTCTTAGTTAAGGAGGAGTGTGAAACTGGTCCATTAACAGTAGCTCCTTTAGGTAAAGTAAAGTTTTCACTAGAAATATTAGGAGCACCAGCATGTATAAACAAAGCAGACTGGCCTCCACTTAAGGCTTTTTCAGATTTGCCCTTTGACAGTTCTTCAGGCAGCATCAACAAACTGTTTTTCTGAAATGATGTTTGACAATCTTTTGGTTTATGAACTCCACTCTTCTTTTCTGAGATAAAATTGTTGTCATCTAGGAGTTCTTCTTTAGCACCAGTAATATCGGTGTCTATCTTCAAATCATCCATATTGTTGCCAAGCCCATTTAACACATTTAGTCTAGAAAATGGAAAACAAAAGTTTAGATTTGCATGGAAAAAGTACTATTAGAGTGTATGGAAAGTTGAAAGCACGCATTTTCATTACGTTTATTTTCTATCCTTTATATCAAGATCCTAGTAACTTTCCAAGAATGAAGTAACACTTGAAAAACATACACATTTAAAAGTATCTCAAAAATTAATATTGCTCTTTATGTAAGATAATAGTTTAGCACTGCATATATACAAAATATGTAGGAAAATGCAACACAAACTCATATGCACAATATAAACTAACATAACGCAAGTTGAAAAACCTCAAATACAGACAACTAATAAAGTTATGTCATTCAAGTGGATTATATTATGGAATATTCTGAATAATCAAATATCAAAGAAAAATTCTGTCACTTAAGAGTTCACTCCTGTGTTGTATGAAAGGAGAGAAGGTTAGCACTCCCCTTGACAAGGATGGAAGAGGCCCTTGGGCCTGACAACACACATACGGTTAAGGCATTGCCACCTACTTCGTGGCATCTAACCACTGTTTTTAAATAAGAGACTGGGCCAAAAACCATATTCTTGACAGGCTACAGTTTTGTATTTCCTTGAATTTCCAAATATCTGTGTCAAAATTGTGTAACTGCCTATATCACATTGTATGGAAAGTTATTAGAATATCAATGATGGTGAGAAAATATCATTTACAAGCTAAGTCAAAGGTATTTGATACTCAGAAAGCCAGTGATGA